>PVKV010000090.1:46028-133642 GCA_004027835.1 Alouatta palliata | reverse complement strand
GTACTTTATTTTTTACATTCGGACTGTATATGTTGGCCTCCTAGTTAAACAGTGAGGCTTAACTTTCTTTCACTGCCTCCCCCTCCGTGTCCCACCACTGTTCCATTTTGGCATTGCTCTGTCTGTCTGTCTTCCCCACGTTGGATGTTGTGATTTTATCTGGCTTTTCTGTGGTCTGACATGGACTGGTTGCTCTCTATGCCTAGTGCATGCTGGTCATCATCCTGGGACCTTTCTTTAACCTCTTTTGTTGGATTCTCTATTCCTCGATTCCATATCTTCTTTGGTTTAGGTTTATTTCCTTATTTTGGTACAGCACATCATTCTTTGTGAGAAAAGTTGCCTGGGAGGCAAATTTGAAATTCTGAGAAATCAAGTTTCTACTTGTTTTTATTGATAGCTGGTTGTACAATATTGGCAGGTTATACAATTGTAGGTTGGAAGTCACTTTGAAATTTGAAGCAAGGCATCGCCCCTTGGAATTTTGGTTTCCATTGTGGCTGTTGAGAAGTCTGAAGCCTTTGTGTAAGATCTCTCTAGGATCTTTTCTTTGATGTTAATAATCTAAAATTTCATAATTATATGTGTTTTTTAAAAATCTCTGCTGTTGGATGGTTGGTGGGCCCTTAAAATCTGGAAAATCCTTTTCTTTAGTTTTAGGAAATGTTCTTGAATTCTTTGTGTTTCTTATCTCTGGTTTATCTTCCTCTTTTCCTAGAGATATTTATTTCTTTATTTTTTAAAATGTTGCACCTCTGTCTAGTTTGGCCTTTTAATTTTAAAAGTATTTTCTTTCCTATTCTTTAAAAAAAAAAAACTTTCTGGGAAGAGTTTTCAACCTGTTTGTTTTTTTTTTCTTTAGTTGTCAAGTATTTAATTTTCAGATGTTTCTGTTGTTCTTTTTGTGGTGTTCCTGTGTCTCTCTGAAGACAGTGGTGCTTGTGTTTTCTGTCTGCAAAATCCGTTTCCTCTTAAGCTGTGTCTTTGGATTTTGGTCTCCTCAGTGGTAGAGGCCTTCCTCAGGTGTCTGGCGATCACACTCAGAGTGAGGCACTAAGGACCTGGTTGGAAATCCTAATTATGTGGCTTTGTGATTGTAGGGTGTTGTGTTGTGACCATTTCCTAGGGAACCCCAGTGACAGTATCTTTGTCCCTTTTCTTTTGGGTTGGTCAGTTTTTGTCAGTCTCCAGAAAAGGATCCATCAGTCTTCCGTCTGGAGGGTGAAATCTGTTTGCTAGAGCTGTAGAAACAAAATAGGGAAGAGTATTTGGTGACTTGCCTTTGATTCCCGGTTTTCTTTGTGGGGTCCCTTTCCTCTGTGTGCTTGATTTGCCGTTGTCCACAGATATTCTGTTTTGATATTTTTCAGGGAATGAGCCTTCATTTTGCTGGAATAGGAGGAGCACTGACTGCAGTCACTTGGCTGAGGGAAATCAGTTGGGGGGCTGGAGGATTTTGTCTTAAGGGCTTTATATCAGAACTTGTTGTTTAGCTGATAGTCACCCCTTGTACATATCCTGTGTGCTGCCAGCCTTTGGTGAATTCCACAGGGTGACACAGGTTTCTTGTTTACCTTTCCTGTTTTTGGCTTAGCATTCAACTTTCTCAGATCTACTGGGATAGTAACTTCTTACCCACCTCTCTTCCAACTTCCAAAATTTGGTGGCTTTATTTTTTTTAACTTGTTCTTTTTGTCCTTGTGGATTTATAACTGGAAAAGTCCCTCTGCTTACATTTCAGTAGAGTTTCAGGAGGGAAAAATTTCTTATGTTCAATTAACTATCTTTACCCCAGATTTCCTTAATCTTTACATCTGAGATATAAGTTAATTAAGTACACCTGAAGAATAAATGTTTCTCAAATGTTTACTGAATTGAAAAACCTTATTGAGAGTTTTTACTTTTTTAATTTCCAAAATAAAAATATCAAATATCTTAAATTTAGGGCCTTTTTCCCCCTAAGGAAGACAAAATTATACTGTATTGCTGTTTCATGGAGTCTTTATTTTGAGTAAGACATTTTATTAAAGCATAAAATGTGTGTGTATATATATATTTTTATTTTTATTTTATTTTTTTGAGATAGAGTCTTGCTCTGTCCCTTAGGCTGGACTGCAGTGGCATGATTTCTGCTTACTGCATCCTCCGCCGCCCAGTTCAAGCAGTTCTCCTGCCTCAGCCTCCCGAGTAGCTGGGATTATAGGTGTGTGCCACCATGCCTGGCTAATTTTTGTATTATTAGTAGAGATGCAGTTTCACCATTTTGGTGAGGCTGGTCTTGAACTCCTGACCTCATGATCTGCCCGCCTCAGCCCCCCAAAGTGCTGGGATTACAGGCATGAGCCACCACACCCAGCTAAAATGTGTTTATGTACACACACACACACACACACATACACACACACACACACACACACACACACACACAGCCTGTCACCCAGGCTGAAGTGCAGTGGCACAATCTTGGTTCACTGCAACCTCTGCCTCTCAGGTTCAAGCAATTCACCTGCCTCAGCCTCCTGAATAGCTGGAATTACAGGTATCTTCCCCCACGCCCAGCTAATTTTTTGTGATTTTAGTAGAGACGGGGTTTCACCATGTTGTCCAGGCTGGTCTCAAACTCCCGACCTCAGGTAACCCCCTGCCTCAGCCTCCCAAACTGCTGGGATTGTAGACAAGAGCCACTGTGCCCGGCCCAAAATGTATACATTTTATATGAAACACGTACAAAGAGGTACACAAATCCTCAGTCATTAGTTCGATGAACTTTCCTAAAATGAACCCATCTATATTACCAGCATCCATACCTGGAAGTAGATATGACTGTATTCAGCAGTTCAGGGTCAGTCTTTTTTTTTTTTCTGAGACAGTCTTGCTCTGTCACTCAAGCTGGAATACAGTGGCGTGCTCTCGGTTCAATGTAGCCTCTACCTCCTGGGTTCAAGGAATTCTCGTGCCTCAGCCTCCCAAGCAACTGGGACTACAGGCGCATGCTACCATAGCTGGTTAATTTTTATATTTCTAGTAGAGATGGGGTTTTGCCATATTGTCCAGGCTGGTCTCCGTCTCCTGGCCTCCTGTGCTCCACCCACCTTGGCCTCCCGAAGTGCTAGGATTACAGATGTGAGCCACTGTGCCTGGCCCAGGTCCGTCTTTGTTATCATCTGAGGGTGCTGTGTACGCATCCAGGTGTAAGTAAATATGAATTCTCTCCCTTGGAAGAAATGCCAGTTTTCAAGTGATATACCTTTCCGTTATCTCCTTTTTTTTCTCTTCTTTTTAAAATCGAGAAGTAAAACTTGGATATTTTTGTGGCGTACAACATGTTTTGAAATGTGTATACACTAAGGTATTATCCCCGTCTTGCTTGCCATTGAATCACAATGGCACTTTGAAGCAAATCTTAGCCCTGCCTTTGGATGCCAAGATTTGTAAAGATAGTGAAGCCCAGAAACAGTGAAATTAAAAAAAAAAAATAATAATATTCTCTCACAGCTCCCTAATAATTATTAAAATTTTTCAGTATTTCAAGGGAACTTTAGGATTACAACCTGGAGATTCAGCTCTCTTCATCAATGGACTTCACATTGATTTAGATACGCAGGATATATTCAGGTATGGATAATATTTTTCATTCTCTGAAAAGTTTTTGTAATGTGTAACTCCTTGTGACATGTTCATATTGCCATTCCTTCTTGATATGGCGTGATGGAAAACTTGATGGCTTACCAGGCCCCACTGGGTGGAAATGGGTAGTGGGCACATGCTGTGACTAGGATGGGCAGGATGACATATCTCCATCTTGTGTTCAAGGCCTGAGTGTTTTCAGAGGCTGCACTTTTAGAGCTATACTTTTACACTTAACCATGGGAACAGAGAAAAGAACAGGTTCTTTGGCTTTTGGTACAGTGTGAAGTAGATTTATTAAAAATACTATCTTTGGGCGGGCATGGTGGCTTACGCCTGTAATCCCAGCACTTTGGGAGGCCGAGCCTGGCACATCACCTGAGGTCAGGAGTTTGATACCAGCCTGGCCAACATGGTGAAACTCTGTCTCTACTAAAAATACAAAAATTAGCCAGGCGTGGTGGTACATGCCTGTAATCCCAGCTACTGAGGAGGCTGAGGCAGGAGAATCGCTTGAATCCAGGAGGTAGAGATTGTAGTGAGCTGAAATTACGCCATTGCACTCCAGCCTGAGCAACACGAGCGTGACTCCGTCTCAAAAAAAAAAAAAAAAAAAAAAATGCTGTGTCTGGTGACCAAGCACAGTGGCTCACACCTGTAATCCCAGCACTTTGGGAGGCTGAGGCAGGCAAATCACTTTCGGTCACAAGTTTAAGAGGAGCCTGGCCAACATGGTGAAACCCCATCTCTACTAAAAATACAAAAATTAGCCATACATGGTAGTGCATGCCTGTAGTCCCAGCTACTTGGGAGGCTGAGGTTGCAGTGAGCTCAGATTGTACCACTGCACTCCAGCCTGGGCCACAGAGCACGACTCCATCTCAAAAAAAGAAAGAAAGAAAGAAAATCCTGTCTCTTGTGTCTCAGAAGGTGTTCTGTCTAAATGTATTATTCAAATATCCACTTCTTGTTAAAATGTGGTTCAGGATTAAATTGCATTCTATTGTCTTCATGATTCTGGGGTGGGTCCTACTCAGGTAGAATTCAGACTTTATTCATTTGTTATTTTCAGACAGTCTCAGAATTTTTTTTTGTCACATCATCTTTTTCTCCTTCCTCTCTATCCTTTCCATCTCTCACAGCAAACTTCTAAATTGGGTGTGGATTCTTTCAGACTTTTCTGTGGTCATATGTTCGCCTCTGTGGATTGGTACTGACATTGAAACATATAATAAGCATATATAATGTAGTATCTCTTTTTAATTTTTATTTTGAGATAATTATAAATTCACATGCAGTTATAAGAAAGAATCCAGAGAGATTAATGTACTGTTTTTAAAATCATGTGGTATAAAAGTGCATACCCTAAAATACCCTAAAGGGTTATTTCATCCTCAATTTGTATGTTTATTCTTTGAGATAACGTATATGTACAACGGTGAGTATGAATAAAGATGAACCAAGAAACCAGTCTTAACTGCTTTCTTCTGTATACTTTGAGCAGAGGAAACTGGAGAGGAGTTCCATTTCTTAATTTCTCAATTAATTTGATTTGGCATTGAGGTTGAACTGATACATTTTTTTTTTCATGGTGAGAATTTTTTTTAAGCATTTTTCTCCTACTAAGTACCTTTCTGTTTCTCCCCCCAGTCTGTTTGATGTGTTGAGGAACGAAGCTCGGGTAATGGAGGGTCTGCATAGATTGGGAATAGAAGGCCTCTCTCTGCATAATGTTTTGAAGCTGAACATCCAGCCCTCTGAGGCTGACTATGCAGTAGACATCAGGAGTCCTGCTATTTCAGTGAGTATTTTTTTTAGGGTGACCAGAAATCTTTATTATGATTTTCTAATTTGTCTCCTATGAGGGTGAAGTCACTTACACCATCTCTTTTGATGATGTGAAAGATTTATAGTCACTTATATGGGACTTTGTGTATGTAATAAAGTAGGCCCTTAAATGCTCCAAAAAAGTTGAGTTATTGTTGATAATGTGGTTAAGGCAGTGGTTTTTTTTTTTTTTTTTTTTTTGAGACAGTGTCTTGCTCTGTCATCCAGGCTAGAGTGCAGTGGTGCGATCTTGGCTTACTGCAACCTCTGCCTCCCAGGTTTAAGCAGTTCTGCCTCAGCCTCCTGAGTAACTAGGATTACGGGTACATGCCACCACGCCCAACTAATTTTTGTAGTTTTAGTAGAGATGGGGTTTCACCATGTTAGTCAGGCTGGTCACGAACTCCTGACCTCAGGTGATTCACTCACCTTGGCTTCCCAGAGTGCTTGGATTACAGATGTGAGCCAACACACCTTGCCAAACAGTGATTTTTTTTTTCACTTCAGCATGCCCCTAGGGTTCAGCTGATTATCTCTTGGGAAAAAGTGTTTAATTTGTATTTTCTCAATTGCATACAGATCTTGTGTGATTTTGTGACATCTGTAAATTACAACTATCATCAAAAATGTCACTTTTTAGTTAAGAACCTTCTTTAGTAGGATTTTGATATTTGATATTTGAAGGATATATATAGATTTTTGCCTGCTGTTTGATCTTTCTGAGCCATTATCTCGTCATCTGTCAGAGAATGTGGGGAATAGGGCCGGGCATGGTGGCTCATGCCTGTAATCCCAGCACTTTGGGAAGCTAGACACAGGCAGATCACCTGAGGTCAGGAGTTCAAGACTAGCTTGGCCAGCCAACATGGTGAAACCTCATCTCTACTCAAAATACGAAAATTAGCCAAGTGTGGTGGCACGCACCTATAATCCCAGCACCTGTAATCCCAGCTACGTAGGAGGCTGAGGCAGGAGAATCACTTGAACCTGGGAGGTGGAGGTTGCAGTGAGCTGAGATCATGCCACTGCACTCCAGCCTGGGTGGAAGAGCAAGACTCCATCTCAAAAAAAAAAAAGAGAGAGAGAGAGAGAAGGTGGGGAATAGTGTCATCTTGGGCAGTCATGGTAAAAATAAAAAGGGAGAGCTGACCTGATTTTTTTTTTTTTTTTTGGTTTCTGTACTGCATGTTTGTTTAAGAGAAATAATATAGAATGTTAGATGATCATTACTTGAATTCACACTTGGTGATACAACTTATTTTGTTGAAGACATTGTTAATGTCATTTGTTTTTCTGTTAACAATACTTATAAGGAGTAAAGGATAATAACATCAACATGACACACGTTTATACAAACATAAAGGGACTAACAACCATAGGACCCATCATTATGCTTACTGTCTTAACATTTAGTCATTGTGTGTTAGATTTAATTGTTTTGGAAAAAAAAAAGGTTTTAGTTGAAGCCTTTCTTTGTTCCTTACCAGCCTCCCCTCTCCTTCCTGCAGTTTATTTCTTTTCTCAAGTTGGTGTGCATTCCCTTGTCTCTTATTTTATCCTTTTATTTCCTATCAAATATTTTTTTCTTTCTTTCTTTTGTTATTTTAGTGACGAGTCTCGCTATTTTGCCCAGGCTGGACTCAGATTCCTGGGGTCAAGCAATCTTCTTGCCTCGGCTTCCTGAGTACCTGGAACCATAGATATGCACCACCTTGCCTGGCTCCTATTTAATAATTTAAAAATTTTGATAATCTGGGCAGGCTCAGTGGCTCACGCCAGTAATCCCAGCACTTTGGGAGGTCGTGGTGGGCAGATCACTTTAGCTCAGGAGTTTGAGACCTTTCTGGCCAATATGGCAAAACCCTGCTGGAGTGCAGGGAAGCAATCATAGCTCACTGTAGCCTTGAACTCCTGTGTTCGAGAGAATCCTTCCGCTTCAGCCTCCTGATCCATTGCTCTTTGTGGATATGAAGTAGTTTCTGATTTTGCTGTTGTAAACACAACTGTAGTTAGGTTCTGTTTTTTTCCTCTCTTTTGTGTTTACATGTGAATTTATTTGGGATAGATACCTGGATCTAGAGTACTTAGTGCTACTGGATTTATTTTAGAAAAATTAGTGCCAATATAGTCTTCAACTTTATTAGATTCAGTTCTCTAAAGTGATTGTCCACACACCAGCATTGCATGAGAGTTCTCTTTGCTCTATAACTTTTCCTATTCTTGGATCTTGACAAACTTTCACTTTTTTTGTCGAGCAAGTGTGAAATTTCATTGAGGTCTTAGCTCATAGTTCCTAGATTACAATTGAGGGTGTACACATGTCTTATGTTTATTGCCCATTTTGGGTTTCCTCGGTAAATTTCTTATTTGTACTATTTTTTTAAAATTGTTTTTAACTTTTTTTTCCCTTTGTTCTTAAAAAGTTTAGTGCTGGGTGCAGTGGCTCATGCCTGTAATCTCAGCACATTGGGAGGCCGAGGTGGGCACTTGAGGTCAGGAGTTTGAGATGAGCCCAGCCAACATGGCGAAACCCCGTTTCTACTAAAAATATAAGAATTAGCCAGTTATTGTGGTGAGTGCCTGTAGTTCCAGCTACTTGGGAGGTTGAGTTGCAAGAATTACTTGAACCCAAGAGGCAGAAATTGCAGTGAGCCAAGATTGCTCCACTGTACTCTGTCTAGCCTGGTTGACAGAGAGAGACTCCATCTCAAAAAAGTAAATTATTTTGCTTCTTTCTATTATTTTTATGTCTTTCTTCATTCTTGACACCAGTCTTTTATTGGGTTTGTTGGTTACAAATGTCTTCATCTATTCTGTGGCTCATCTTTTAGTCACTCATTTTTCGACTCAATCTTTTTATTTTTTATTTTTTTGTTTTTTGAGATAGGGTCTTGCTGTGTTGCTCAGGCTGGAGTGCAGTGGCAGATCATGGCTCACTGTAGTCTCAAACCCCTTGGGCTCAGGTGATTCTCCCGCATCAGCCTCCTCAGTAGCTGGGACAGCAGCCACCATGCCTGGCTAATTTTTATATTTTTTTGAAAGTGATGGAGGTCTCATAATATTGCCCAGGCTGGTCTTGAACTCTTGGGCTCAAGCAGTCCTCCTGCCTTGACCTCCCAAAGTGCTAGGATTACAGATGTGAGCCACTGCATGCAATCTTTTTATCTTTGAAAATGGTCTTGTCTTATGATTCATCTTAAAAATAATTTGAAGACTTACTGTTGTTATTGCAATTTCACTAACTGGTGACTAATGTGTATGCATCTTATTGTGTTATTTTTTGTAGTGGGTCAACAACCTGGAGGTTGATAGCAGATATAATTCGTGGCCTTCTAGTTTACAAGAGTTGCTTCGACCCACTTTTCCTGGTGTTATTCGACAGATCAGGAAAAACTTACATAATATGGTAAGTAAAACTTACTGACTTATTGTCTGGCTGTGAACTCTATTTCTCCCTTGGCTGGTCCCTCCTTTTTTGTCATATGTAGAATGGTCACGCCTCGCCTTTACTAGTTGCTTCCTCCCCAGGCCCCTGTCGAATACTCTCTCTATTCACACTGGAAGGGACTGTGATGTACTGACCACTTCTGGGGCTGTGGGACGTAAGAGCAGCATTTCAGCCCCCCTTGGAGTGTAGGGAAATGCTCATTTTTAACACGAAGGTTTAGACTTTGTTTTAGTCTTTTAGTTTGTTTTTGATTTTATTTTTAATTTTAAAACATTTTTTATTTTATAATTTTTATTTTTCTAATCAGCTTTTCCAGATTGAAAAATTTCTCTTTTTATACTCTTCACACCATTCAGTGATGTTTTTGTTTTTATTTTAAGACTTTTTTTTTTTTTTTTGAGACGGAGTTTCGCTCTAGTTACCCAGGCTGGAGTGCAATGGCACGACCTCGGCTCACCGCAACCTCCGCCTCCTGGGTTCAAGCAATTCTCCTGCCTCAGCCTCCCGAGCAGCTGGGACTACAGGCATGTGCCACCATGCCCAGCTAATTTTTGTATTTTTAGTAGAGACGGGGTTTCACCATGTTGACCAGGATGGTCTCGATCTCTTGACCTCGTGATCCACCCGCCTTGGCCTCCCAAAGTGCTGGGATTACAGGCGTGAGCCACCGCGCCCGGCCTAAGACTTTATATTTTTTAGAGCAATTTTAGGTTTATAAGCAATGTTGTTTTGTTAGTTTTAAGATAGCTCTCTTTTTTTTTTTATGTAAGAAGGTGCATATTGCTGCTGTTTTTCTTTAATATCTTAATCCCTAAAATTCAGCAGTTTAATTTATTCCCTTAAATAAGGCTGTTTGTCAACTCCTACTTGTTATTCCTTCTTGCACTGCTTTAGAGAGAGAGAATGAGGGTTCTTAACTGGCCCACTTTCTTCCTCTCATTTCTTTCCCTTCCCTGACACAGCTGGGAAAGAGATAAGCGTGTAGGGTTAGTGCCAAGGTTTGCCTCCTCAGAACTTGCAGGGGAAATTGCCCTCTCTACTTTCCTTTCTCTCTCTTTTAAAAATTTTTTTTTTTCAGATGGAGTCTTATTCTGTTGCCCAGGCTGGAGTGCAGTGGCAGGATCGCGGCTCCCTGCAACCTCTGCCCACAGGGTTCAAGCGATTCTCCTGCCTCAGCCTCCCAAGTAGCTAGGATTACAGGCACGCACCACCATGCCCGGCTTATTTTTTATAATTTTAGTAGAGACGGAGTTTTACCATATTGGCCAGGGTGGTCTCAGACTCCTGAACTCAGGTGATCCGCCCACCTTTGCTTCCTAAAGTGCTGGGATTACAGGCATGAGCCACCACACCTGGCCAATTTTCTTCCTCTTGAAAACGCTTCTTTCCCTTTTAGTCAGAATTTAAATCTTGTTCTGTTTTACCATGTGTCTGAACTTTATTAAGTGAGAAAATACGTGTAAGTTGCCTACCAAATAATACGTGCTTATGTGCTTACCTGACAGATGTAACTGTGGTCTCATAATTAGGTTCTAAGTGAATTCTTAAATCAGAGATCCTTAGAAGTGAATATACAGAAAGGTAGGCTCCATTTGTGAAGGTGAGAGAGTTGCTAAACTTGGTTTTTGTTTGGTGTAAAGAACAGGCATTAGCACTCTGGAATACAGTTCCCATGTTACCATTGTAAGTCCATGAGAAAATCACCTAGCCTTTCAGTGCCACATTTTTTGAACATAGAGGGAGGTAGCTGCTATTTGTGTAATTCATCTTTTATGTGGTTCAAACATAGTTCAAAAAAGGTTGGCTTCATGTACAGTGACTAATAACATTTTTCTTGGCCCACAGATATTTGAGTAAATGTCATTTCATGTGTTCTTGTCCTTTCTTCAACAGGTTTTCATAGTTGATCCTGCACATGAGACCACAACAGAGTTGATTAACACAGCTGAGATGTTCCTTAGTAATCATATACCACTAAGGTAACACTGGTATTGATTTGATGATATATCTAATTTAGCCGAGGTTTTATTTGTCATTTTTAAATGCAAGTCTGGTGCTACTTAGTTGTAGGATAATTAATAGTGTAGATCACTAATGGCAATTTTATCTTCTGGTCAGTATGAAGCCAGTGTCTTTTGGGACTGAGAATTTGCTTCTCAGTGAATAGAAGCTTACCATCATTGAATTATCAATAAATAGCCCATGTAAAAGTAGTTTATGGCTGCAGCTTGCTTCCCAATGGAAGGGAATTTTTCCAGGTGAGTGTCCACATCACAAAACTTATTTCCACTTTCAGAAGAGATATAAAGCATTGCCAATAACTTGTTAGACTGTCAAGGACCAAATATATACACAGCCTTTAGTAGATGCAAACAGTAACAGTTACTTCATTTCTGTTGCCAAACCTACCAACAGGGTACTGAATGGCTGGATTTCCACTGTCCTTTCAAGAACAGTTTTTTTTTTTTTTTTTTTTTTTTTAAAGGTTTTACATATAAATGCTGAGATATTTTCACCTACATTCTGAATAATTCTCCTATATGTTGGTGAAATTTTAATTATTAGAAAATGTGAAAATAAAGAAGAAATTAACTCTTTATTCAATAAATATTACTGTGTGTTCCATGACTACTACTGAGCTAAATGCTGTGAATATATATGTATTCTACCTTCTTGGAAAAAGGTCTTCTGTATACTTTCAAACACTTTAGGAGGATATATGATCAACTGCAAGGTTAGTTATAACCTACTGGTTAGTTATAAGTGCATTAGAATTTCAGGGAAACAAAAACTCATTGAGATATTTGGGAAGCACAAAGATTTATGGAGAAATTGGATTTCAGATAGGCTTTGAGGAAAACAGAGGGTTCTATAGTTGAATAATGACATTTTTCATATAAAGCATGAATACATCTGGTTAGATGGAAGAACCTATTACTGGATTAAAGCCAGAGAAGAAGTTAGGTCATGGTACACAGTTGGCACTAATACAATATTTCTTGAATTGAGGGATGAGAAGAGGGCTTGTGGTCTTCAGATTGCAAATATAGGTGAGAATAAGGCACTTGAACTCCTATGCAATTGAGAGATTGTGAATAGTTGGAGAGAGCTAGGCATGTAGGCTGTTCTTTTCTTCTTTGTAGGAGCTCATGTGGTCTGCATGTTGACTACTAAATAATGATACATTATTATTAACTAAACTCCATAGTTTACATTAGGATTCATTATTTGTGTTGATGACATAAATGTATGATGTCAAGTATTCACATTACAATACAGTTTAATACAGATTAGTTTCACTTCCCTAAAAATCTCCTGTGCTTCACTTATCTCTTCTTCCCTTCCCCTATATCTTTGGCAACTGCTCATCTTTCTACTGTTTTCATAATTTTGCACTTTCCAGAATGTTCTATGGTTGCAATCACTGCTGATTTTTCTGTCTTCATAGTTTTGCATTTTCCAGAACGTTCTATAGTTGCAATTGTGCAGCATATAACCTATTTAGGTTGGTGTCTTTCACTTAGCAATGTGCATTTAGGCTTCCTCTTGTGTTTTCTCATGCCTTGATAGCTCATGTCTTTTTATCACTGGATAATAGTCATTATATGGATGTCCCCCCATTTACTTATCCATTCACTTAATTAAAAGATACCTTAGTTGCCCAGAAGTTTTGGCAGTTATGAATAAAGCTGCTATAAACATTTGGGTGCAGGTATCTGTGTGGACATGCCATCAACTTCTTTGGATAAATACAGAGAAGCATGATTGCTGCCTCATATGTTAAGACTGTGCTTAGTTTTGTAAGAAACTGCCAAACTGTGTTCCAAAGTAACAGCACCATTTTGCATTCCCTCCAGCAGTGAATGAGAGATCCTATTGCTCCACAGCCTTGCCAGCATGTGGTATTGTTAGCATTTAGGATCTTGGCCATTCTGATAGATGTGTGATGGTATGTCATTGTTGTTTAATTTGCCATTCCCTAATGACATGATGTTCAGGATCTACTTATATTTATCATCTATCTGTATATCTTGTTTGGTGAAGTGTCTTTTCAGATCTTTTTAAAACTTCGGTTGTTTGTTTCCTTATTGTTGAGTTTTAAGAATTCTTTATAGGCCAGGTGCAATGGCTTACGCCTGCAATCCCAGGACTTTGGGAGGCCAAGGTGGAAGGATTGCTTGAGGCCAGGATTTGAGATCACTGTTGGCAACCTGGGAAGATCCCATCTCTACAAAGAATTAAAAAAGAGTAGCCAGGCAGGGTGGCACATACCTGTAGTCCCAGATACTTGGGAGGCTGAAGTGGAAGATTGTTTGAGCTCAGAGGTTTGAGGCTGCAGTGAGCTAATCATGCCACTGCACTCTGTCCTCGGCAACAGAGCAAGACCCTGTCTGAGAAACAAAAAAGAGGAGTTGCATATTTTGTTTACCTGTCCTTTATCAGATGGTTGTTCTGCAAAGATTTTCTGCCACTCTACAGCTTGCCCTTTTGTTCTCTGAATAGTGTCTTTCACAGGGCAGACTTTTTTTTTCTTTTTTGAGACGGAGTCTCACTCTGTCACCCAGGCTGGAGTACAGTGCACAATCTTGGCTCACTGCAACCTCTGCCTCTCGGGTTCAAGTGATTCTTCTGCCTCACCCTCCTGAATAGCTGGGATTGCAGGCGTACACCACCATGCCTGGCTAATTTTTTTTGTATTTTTAGTAGAAACGAGGTTTTACCATCTTGGCGAGGCTGGTCTTGAACCTGAGTTCGTGATCCACCTGCCTCGGCCTCCCAAAGTGCTGGGATTACAAGTGTGAGCCATGGCACCCAGCTGACATTTTTAATTTTAGTGAAGTCCAAATTAACCAGATGTTTTTCATGGATTGTGCTTTTGGATCTAACATCATTGCCAATCCCGAGAT
Organism: Alouatta palliata; assembly: GCA_004027835.1. NCBI lineage: Eukaryota > Metazoa > Chordata > Mammalia > Primates > Atelidae > Alouatta > Alouatta palliata. The sequence goes on along the minus strand of PVKV010000090.1, from coordinate 119,833 downwards.
CACCTAAATTTTCTTCTTCGCTATTGTCTAGGAATTTTAGTTTTTGTGTTTCACATTTGGACTTGTGATCCACTTTGAATTAATTTTTGTGAAAGAAATAAGTCTGTGTCTAGACTGATTAATTTGCATGTGCATGTCCGGTTGTTCAGCACCATTTGTTGAAAAGATGATTCTTTGTCCATTGAACTGCTTTTGCCCCAGTATAGTTAGTGCAAAGTTTTTTTTGCCAGCCCATCTATAGATATATAATGATGTCTCTGTGGTTAATTCCTTTATTTTAAAATTTAAAATCAGATAAACTTTAACCTTGGTTATTGCTTTTTGTTGTGGGACAATCGTAAACCTTTTTTGGCTTTTCTTTTACCAATAATTCTCATACTGCATATGCTAAATGTCACAATCCCTCCCTTTCTGTTTACTTTTACAGTGTGAAAATTTGTATTTCTTCTAAATTTTGTTTAAAAGCAGAAAAAAAAATCCTAAAACTGTAGCAACATTCTTCATGTCAGTAATCTTTTCATGACATGGAAGTGGCTTGCTTTAACTGTAGAAAGGTCTAAGCCACATTTGAGAGCCTGATTTTTTAATACTTTGTAAGTAGCCGGGTGTGGTAGCTCATGCCTGTAATCCCAGCACTTTGGGAGGCCAAGGCTGATGGATCACCTGAAGTCAGGAGTTCGACGCCAGCCTGGCCAACATGATAAAACCCCGTCTCTACTAAAAATACAAAAAATTAGCCAGGGGTAGTAGCCTGTAATCCCAGCTACTCGGGAGGCTGAGGCAGGAGAACTGCTTGAAACTGGGAGGCAGAGGTTGCGGTGAGCCTAGATTGCACCATTGCACTCTAGCCTGGGTGACAAGAATGAAACTCTGTCTCAAGAAAAGAAAAATACTTTGTAAGTGGTGTATGTATAATTTTCTGTGTCAATCATGTTAGAGTAGGCTGTGAACTATGCTTTTCACTCAGAGTTTTCCTCTCTCAGCTGCAATGTATGAGAAGGGTATAAGAATGTCATTCTTTTTAACCATTTGTATTCTTTGACATGTTTCTTTTTCTTCTTTTCCCTTTCCCTCCAGAATTGGTTTTATCTTTGTGGTTAATGACTCTGAAGATGTTGACGGGATGCAAGATGCTGGAGTGGCTGTTCTTAGAGCATATAATTATGTTGCCCAAGACGTGGATGATTATCATGCCTTCCAGACTCTGACACATGTACGTTTTTGTTCAGAATGGCACATACTTTTTTCAGATCTAACTTTTAAAAACAGTGTGTGGCCATTGTAGGTCAGGCACCTGGGGTGTCTAGAGCTCAGGGGTGGATCCTGAATTTAAAAGTCATGTCTGCTGCAGTGTATAGAGACGGATCTGAGGAAGGGCAAAGCAAAATGGCAGGGATGCCAGTTGATGAGATTTTGCAGTGATCTCCGTGAGAAGTAATGGGGAAAGTAGCAGCAGGGCTGAGGAGAATGAAATAGGTTCAAAAGAAGTCACTCAGAATAATAAGTATTTTATACTTCATTATTTTATTCATTTGTCTCTGCTTAAAATTTGTTTTTGTTTGTTTGTTTTGATATGTCTTTCAAAACAGCTACTGTAAAATTTTATTTACTTGTGTACTTTTTGAGACTGGATCTGGTATGTTGCTCAGGCTGGTCTCAAACTCCTAGGCTCAAGGGATCCTCCCATGTCAGCCTCAAATAGCTGGAGTTACGGCTGTATTATCACCGTGCCCAGAGAATAAGTATTTTAAAGTCTGCTTTTTGAATTATTTATTTATTCATTCATTTATTTTTCTATTGTTTGATTGAGGGAGTCACAAAAGGTAGAGAGACTGTATTATACACAGCTGGTGTAGGCTTGGAGGCTGAATGCCACATAGAGACAGACACAGAAACAGTCTAGCACTCAGCAGGGGAGGCTGGGCAGTATTCTGGGGCCTGTAACAATTGGTTGGCAGGTAGCAGTCAGCAGGGGGTCTGGCCTAGGGCTAAAGGGAACCCAGGCACCCTGGAGGCTCCCAGATTTGAGGTCCCAACTGGCATCTGCTGTGACGCCTGGGCTGAGCTCACATCATTCTGGGACTTGCAGGCGAATTGGGGCAGTACAAAGGCAGCACTGTACACATCTGAGCAGCTGCACCTGCTCCACTTGCTGCTATGTCACTTGTTGCTTGGGCTTCTGGAAGTTGGTGCTCGAGGTTTTGCTGCAGAACATGAAGCCATTCTGGCCACTGCGATAGATAGGGACAGTACAGTAGGCGTGGGCCACCATGGGGAAGAGTGGCAGAACCACCGTGTCTCCTTGATGAGGTCCAGGTACAGCCACTGTACTCACCCTGGCAGCAGAGAATGGTGTCCTTGTTGAGGGCCATCTTCATAACTGGTAATAGGATTCCTTGAAGAGGCTTTCAGCAGAGTCCAGGAGTCAGTGATCATAATATTGAAGGCATCCTGGTTTTGTTTCACGAAATCAAAATTGTCACCCATATGCAGGGTCAGTTCAGAGCTAGAGTAGCCAATGGCCATACCCAGCAGGAACTTGTTAGGGACCTGGGTGCCATCCTCTTCAGTCTGTCATTGGACCACAGACTCCACAGAGGGGTGCTTCACTACCTTGTGCAGGATGCCGTCTCTGTCCCCGATGATCAGTAACTTTTGTGGGATGGGGTGGCTGCAGAGTGGCAGGTTGATTCTCATCTCCTGGTAGAACTTGTCCCTGGGTGATGCCATCCAACACCAGCTTACTGCTGTAGGTCTTTTTTTCTTTCTTTTTTTTTTTTTGAGATGGAGTTTTGCTCTGTCGCCAGGCTGCAGTGCAGTGGTGCAATCTCAGCTCACTGCAACCTCCGCCGCCTGGGTTCAAGTGATTCTTCCGCCTCAGCCTCCCGAGTAGCTGGGACCACAGGCGTGTGCCACCACACCTGGCTAATTTTTATATTTTTAGTAGAGATGGGGTTTCACCATGTTGGCCAGGATGGTCTCCATCTCTTGACCTTGTGATCCACCCACCTCAGCCTCCCAAAGTGCTGGGATTACAGGTGTGAGCCACCGCACCCGGCTTTTTTTTTTTGTTGGGGGGGATGGAGTCTTGCTCTGTTGCCCAGGCTGGAGTGCAGTGGTGTGATCTTGGCTCACTGCAACCTCTGCCTCCTGGCTTCAAGCGATTCTACTGCCTCAGCCTCCCAAGTAGCTAGGACTAAAAGTGAGCGCCACCATGCCCAGCTGATTTTGGTTTTGTATTTTTAGTAGAGATGGGGTTTCACCATACTGGCCAGTCTAATCTCGAACTTCTGACCTTGTGATCCGCCAGCCTCAGCCTCCCAAAGTGCTGGGATTACAGGCGTGAGCCACTGCACCCGGCCTGCTACTGTTGGTCTAACTATGGAAAACAAGAATATCCTGGGAGTGTGACTGCTGGCAGTGGAGTAGCTGCTTTGTCTGTACTGACAAGGTTTCCCTGGGCCTCAAGCTGCAGATCTTATGGACCCAGCCCTCATTATGGCAGCGTGACCATTGAAGCCAGGTTCCATGTCTGGTGGACTATGTGGCCTGAGACTACAGGCTGTGCAGAGCCATAGCACAACAGGACCAGCTACACCCACCACCCACTATTCATTTAAAAAAAATTTTAGAGACAGGTTCTCACTGTTGCCCAGGCTGGAGTGCAGCAGCACAGTCAGGGCTTACTGCAGCCTCAAACACCTGACCTTATGTGATCCTCCTGCCTCAGCTTCCCAGAGTAGCTGAGACTACAGGCATGTGCCACCATACCCAGCTAATTTTTAAAAAAAAATTTTTGGTAGAGACAATGTCTCACTGTGTTTCTCCGGCTGGTCTCAATCTCCTGGGCTTAAGCAGTCTTACTGCATTGGCCTCCCAGAGTGATGAGATTTTAGGTGTGAGCCGCTGGTGCATGGCTTCTGTTTTTATTTCAGAAGTAAAGTAATACCGCTTGCTGTAAAAACAATTAAGGCCGGGTGCAGTGGCTCACACCCGTAATCCCAGCACTTTGGGAGGCCAGTGTGGGTCAATCACCTCAGATAGGGGTTCGAGACCAGCCTGGCCAACATGGTGAAACCCTGTCTTTACTAAAAATACAAAAATTGGCCAGGTGTGGTGGTTCACGCCTGTAATTCCAACTCTTTGAGAGGCCAAGGTGGGTGGATCACTTGAGGTAAGGAGTTCGAGACCAGCCTGGCCAACATGAAGAAACGTCATCTATACTAAAAATACAAAAATTAGCCGGGTATGGTGGCAGATGTCTGTAATTCCAGTTACTCAGGAGACTGAGGCTGGAGAGTTCCTTGAACCCAAGAGGCAGAGTTTGCAGTGAGCCAAGATTGTACCATTTCACTCCAGCCTGGGTGACGAGTGAAACTCTAGCTCAAAAAAAAAATTTTTTTTTTCAATTAAATAATTTTAGTGTCAGTTTTGATTTCTCTATCTCTCCCCTCTCCCTTTCTTCATCCCTCCTAAACATCATGGACATAGTTGTTATTTCAAGGACTACTTACGAGTGTTGAGATTTTTCTTTTTTTTGAGACAATTTCACTCCATCACCCAGGCTGGAGTGCAGTGATCCTGGCTCACTGCAACTTCTGCCTCCCCGGTTAAAGGGATTCTCCTGCCTCAGCCTCCTGTGTAGCTGGAATTACAGGTGTGCACTACCATGCCAGGCTAATTTTTGTATTTTTAGTAGGGGTTCAGCATGTTGGCCAGGCTATTCTTGAACCCTTGACCTCAGGTGATCCACCTGCCTCAGCCTCCCAAAGTGCTGGGGTTATAGGTATGAACCACCATGTCTGCTTGGCCTATTCAGATTTTTCTTAACTAATGTAATTTTTTTCTTTTTTGCATTTGAGACTTGGCTGAACTGATTGGTTCATTTTAAGAATATTTAATTTTTAACAAGAAAAGAAACAAACAAAAAAGAATATTTAATTTTTGGCCAGGTGCGTTGGCTCTTACCTGTAATCCCAGCACTTTGGGAGGCCAAGGCAGATAGATCACAAGGTCAGGAGTTCGAGACCAATCTGGCCAGTATGGTGAAACCCCATCTCTATTAAAAAATACAAAAATTAGCTGGGCATGGTGGCGCCAACCTGTAATCCCAGCCACTCAGGAGGCTGAGGCAGGAGAATCACTTGAACCCAGGAGGCGGAGGTTGCAGTGAGCTGAAATTGTGCCACTACACTCCCAGCCTGTGCAACAGGGTGAGTCTCTGTCTCAAAAAACAAATATATATTTTTTTAATTTTCAACCTAAGGAGCCATCTTGATAAGGTATATGGAAAAGGAAGAATTGCTAACATGTCCCAATTGACCTTTTAAGAAAAATAATAATATTTTCCTCTACATTCAAAAAAATGTGGAATAAACACTTTTACATTTGAACTTAAAAGTGTAGTTAACCAACTGTTTTGTCTTTCTTCAGATCTATAACAAGGTGAGGACTGGAGAAAAAGTGAAAGTTGAACATGTGGTCAGTGTCCTGGAAAAGAAATACCCGTATGTAGAAGTGAATAGCATTTTGGGGATTGATTCTGCTTATGATCAGCATCGGAAGGTAAAGAATTTCTTTGTGTCTCTCATTTGATTATAACACTGTACTGTCCTTAACTCCCTGTTTGGGGCTTTTGCTAGTAATAGTGATAGTGGTTAAAGTGTTTCAGTACTTAGCATTTAAAAGTTTAGAAACCAGATCACTTTTCAGTGTTTGAAAAAGTTTTTACTTCAGTCTTGTGAAGATGTCACTGATTTTTAACTTGCTTATTAACTATTAAAAAACAATTTTTTTTTTTTTCAGAATGCAATGGTAGTACTTTCATGGAGTTTGCTCTGGATAACATCTACTGGATGTGTAGAGCCAGGATACGATGTACAGTTTAATATATATCATACTAGCTTTATTTAGTTATTTAGGCTAAGGATGGAAATATATTACGAAATGTAACAAACAGAATGGCAAAGGATTGTAGTAATAAGAATTTAATAAAATTTAACATTTTTTTACTTTAAGATAATTTTCTTTTGAGACATTAAATACAATGAAGGGTCTTAACCTATTGCAAGTACAAATTGTTGAAAATCTGTATTAAGAAAGGAATTAATATATATTTCTGAAACATTTTTATTTTAAACATGAAAATATTTATTTACCAGTGTTTCATTGTTTTTTCTCCTTTTTTAAGGAAGGAATTTTTTTTTTCTCCAAATGGAAGACAAAGCCTTTCATTCCTGTTTGGAGATTTGAGCTATCATCCCTTTATAAATCATATTCTGCATGAATTGTTTATGAGTCCTGTTTCATCTGATACAGAATCCTTGTAGGTTTTTCTTTTTTTTTTTTTTATGGCTGACTAGAACCTTGTAGATTTTTCTAATCTCTCTTCCAAGTCTTTTATAGTTGTCTGACAGACAGCATCATTTGGTTTTAGCTTCTCATCTTTGTGAGTTTTCTAGTCTTTCAATTTGTTTTAGTGGGAACAGTAACCTTCTTTTTGTACTCATATTTTATTGATTTATATACTGTTAAATCATTTCACTGACAGAGATAGTTAGTTTGGGAACAGACACAGCTGATCCTTGGCAAGAAGGTAGCTCAACTGGGAGGAGCAGAAGGATGTGGGCATACTATTCCCTGTATTTAAAATGCTGCCTTTTATTTATTAAGAAGTGTTTTAGTGTGGTTTGTGTGTAATACTAAAGAAAGAAAATTGAACACCTCTCACATTTTACAGATGATCTTTAAGATCAGATGCTTTTAAAGGTCAGTGTGACAAAAATAGTAGCAAGTTAAACTTTAGAATTACTAAGTTAAACTAGTTCATACTTTAGGATTGGCTTCAAACTGCTCTTCAAAAACATGTAAAACTTTGAAACTACTGTGTATGTGTGCTTGTTAATGGTACTTTTGCCACCTCATTAGAAGGCTTTAAGTAGAGAGATAAAAGGTTAAAAATTATGTGTGATCATAAGGCTTAAGATAATTAGAAACAAAATCACAGATCAAAAAAAAAAAAAAAAGACACATAAATTATAGATCTGGTGTGGTGGCTCACTCCTGTAATTCCATCACTTTGGGAGGCTGAGACAGGAGGATCACCTGTAGTCAGGAGTTTGAGACCAACCTGGCCAATGTGGCGAAATCCCATCTCTACTAAAAAATAAAAAGTAAAATAAATAAAAATGAAAAAGCATGTGGGCATTCTAGAGAGTTGCTTGCTAGTGTAAGTGTTCAGCATACTTTAATAGCTGGTACTTGTTAATCAGATAAATTAGTTAATTGAGATCGGTTGAGAGATCTGCTACTGCAAGTTGATTCAGGTTTTAGAGAGACTAAAAATCATTTTTAGCAAGATCAAAACACAAGAATTTAACAACTAGAGAAATTTCTGAATTACTTTAGAATAAGTAATAAAGCTTTAGTTTTAAAATACAGTAATATCGTGTAACTGCTCCAGTCGTAATACTAGAAAGTTGAACAAGATGTGGTATGAACTCGGGCAGTTCACACAGGCTCATTGGGGGAGACAGCAAATGAGAGTACTGTGGTTTTGGTGATGGTGAGGTTCTGAGTGTTTTCACATTGTACCTGGAGGCTCAGTGCTGGGATGGGCAGCTCTGCTACTTTGGGACAAAGTGAGTGTGGAAGGCTTCCTAGGTACAGTGACAGCTGCCTACTCTGTGAATTCAAGTTCACAGAGGGACACATGTTTATTATATGTGTAAGCTGATGTTGAGTACAAGACAAATTAAAATACTAGCTCTGTGCCAGCTCTTTTAGAAAGGTAAATTCATACCAGGAGCTAGAACGTCTTTGAGCATCTCAGTCTGCCTCTCTTCTTTCTCTTTTCTATTTTTGATTCTCTGTGTTAGTATTGTATCTGCTCATTTTAAGGTATATCTAGTCAAGCTTGGAATTGAAGCTGGGAATGAGATCTACTCAGTGTAGCCTGAGAATGGTTACCATTATTTTATTGCAGCCTTCTGTCCAGTCATTTATCTTTTCTGGGTTTTTTAATAAAATAATATTGCTATGGGTACCCAGTAACTGTTTTTCTCCCAGATAGACAAAAACAACAAGAATAGTACTCTTTAGAAAAGAATAAGTGAAATAAAAGAAAAAGAAGGCCACTTTGAGAATATGAAAGTTTTGAGGGACTTTGTGGAATTTTTTCATATTTCATATTTGGAAAATAAAGTCTCACTCTTATCCTGTTGAAGAAAAAGTACCAGTAGCTTTTTATTGTGGATGATTACTATATCAAAAGTATTTACTTAAAAAATAATGAATAGAGACAAACGGGGGAAAGGGGTATTTTTATATCTTTACATGTGTTGGAATTTTGATTGTGCTGAAAAACTGAATGAGAGTATTACACATCAAGCTCCTTAGTTTCTTAAACTCAGCCATCTGTACTGATTAGAGGCTCTTCTGTATACAAACAGGTCATATTATTTATATTTCATCCATTTAATTGTCTAGCTATTTGAATAGATGTACTCTCAACGCAGGGATGTTAAGAGTATCCCAGAAGTCCTAACAATCTAATGACTAATGAGATTTTTTTTTTTTTTAAACTACAGGAGCTTTATCCCTATACAAAAAGCCCAATGGAATGGATTCTTTTGAAATGGTTAATTTTAGGAAAAATGACTGCTTTTAATAAATGTCATTGTACTTGTAAATCTGTTCCTTTGTTACGGTGAAGCTATGAGATCTTTGCCTGAAAGAAATAATTATTTTAAAAAGTAGACAATGCAATTAAAGTAGAAATTTTAAACTATTGAGAATATAGTCTGATAGGTATATATTTATATCTTTCAAAGCCAATAGGATAATGACATTAGGAAAAGTTCTAACTTACACATGCAAACATTTTACCTTTAGCATATTGTCTTTGAGTCCTTACTAATCTCAGTTATTTGTGAGTGGCTCAGTACAAGACTACCAAAAATTAATGTTTGTTAATATTTAATATTTTTAGTTAGCAATTGATAGAAAATTTGTCCATGTGAATTTTCAGTTTGTCTGTTTGATAATTGTGCAGTGTTCTGTTATTTGGTCTTGTAAACTACGAGTGGTGAAAAGGAAGATATTAGTGAAAACACCTTCCTCTCCTAACTTTCACTTAGTTACTATTCCCAGTGAAAACCAATGTTCTTTATCTTATTGTCATTTGGATTTATAATGTAAGTTTTCTGGTCTTTTTTAATTGGTTGAGGGGAGCGATTTCCAAAACTAAAATTAGATTAAAATTGAGTTTTAATGGACATCTGTGTAATAGTTGAGATTTCAAAGAACAGAATGAACATGGTAAGAGTTTTAAGAGTGTATATTTAGAACATTTAGACTATGATGTATAGAAATGGCTGAAACCGCCGGGCGCGGTGGCTCATGCCTGTAATCCCAGCACTTTGGGAGGCCGAGGCGGGTGGATCACGAGGTCAAGAGATCGAGACCATCCTGGTCAACATGGTGAAACCCCGTCTCTACTAAAAATACAAAAAAATTAGCTGGGCGTGGTGGCACGCGCCTGTAGTCCCAGCTACTCGGGAGGCTGAGGCAGGAGAATTGCTTGAACCCAGGCGGCGGAGGTTGCAGTGAGCTGAGGTCGCGCCACTGCACTCCAACCTGGTGCCTGGTGATGGAGTGAGACTCTGTCTCAAAAAAAAAAAAAAAAAAAAAAAAGAAATGGCTGAAACCAACCAAGAAGGCTTTTTTGGCTGTGCCATGTTTTAGTCCATCAGTGAAGTCTGGTACTGTGCTAGTCTGATTAGAAAGTAAGCAGTTTGTTACCTGTGACTTGTATTAGGTACCTAATGGAAGTATTTTTCTACTGGTGCTATCTAAAATGGTTATAAATCATTAAACTCTGCTATTTTCAGAAAATGACAATTAACAAGATGTGTAATAGGCATTTGTAAAGTTGCCCACTTTATGTCTTGGATAGTAATACAATTTTTACTCAGAAAAATTAGTCTGAGGGAAGAGTGCCTGTGCTGACAGTCAGGAAGAATGTCCATCTCAGATACATTTGCCTTTTGTTGCTCCAGTATTTTCCAGCCGATGAACCTCTTTTGTCATGGAGAAGGGAAAATATTGGATATATTATGTCTTAGAGCAATTTTTGAGCACCCCCCACACACCTTGTTTTGTTTTCTGCAGGTGCAATTTCTTTGTTAGTGGTATGGATCCTTATTTAGAATTGAGTGTAAATATTTACCTCAGGTGTTTTGCACAGGGCACTTAAAACGTATGGTAGTCAAAACCTGTGCACCTCAGTTGGGTAGCCTATGGTCACATGTATAATTTTAAATGGAAATTAATTAAAATTAAAGATTTAGTTACTTGGTCATAGTTGGCAGGTTTTAGGTGCTCGATAGTTACATTGGGCAGCACAGATAGAGTATTTCCCTCATTGCAGAAAGTTCTGTTGTATAGTGCTGACTGTAGTGTACCTAGTTCAGTTTTGATACCCTGTGCCACACACACACCCTCACACACACCCACACACCCACTTCATAATTTGTAAGCTTTTGTGGTTTTATAAAAACTCGAACTCAGTAACTCAGTCTCAGATTGACATAGTAGGATATTAACTGTGATGTCATTTTTCATTTTTTAAAAAAGAAATATCTTGAGTTTTTTTTAACCATATTTCTATTTATTTTTGCTGTTTTGTTTTTAGAACAGGCATGTAAGAAAAATATGCTTTGTTCCATTTGTCTTACAAAAGGCAAAAATATTCTGTTGTTTTTGTGGTTTCTTTTGTTTCAGGAAGCAAGAGGCTACTATGAGCAGACTGGAGTTGGCCCCCTGCCTGTAGTGCTGTTCAATGGAATGCCCTTTGAAAAGGAACAGCTAGACCCTGATGAGTTAGAAACCATCACGATGCATAAAATCCTGGAGACCACCACCTTCTTCCAAAGAGCAGTGTACTTGGTGAGTCACACTTCAAGGCTGATTTTGAGAGAACAGTTGGAGGCCGGGCGAAATGGCTCATGCCTATAATCCTAGCACTTTGGAAGGCCGAGACAGGCAGATAGCTAGGTCAGGAGTTCGAGACCAGCCTGACCAACATGGTGAAACCCCGCCTCTACTAAAAATACAAAAATTAGCTGGGCGTGGTGGCATGTGCCTGTAATTCCAGCTACTCAGGAGGCTTGAACCTAGGAGGCAAAGGTTGCAGTGAGCCGAGATCGCACCACTGCACTCCAGCCTAGATGACAGAGTGAGACTCTGTCTCACTAAGTAAATAAATGAATAAGTTGGCTTACATTTTTTGTTGCTTCTGTAGTAGGCAGTAAAATTCTTAGTATCACTCTTTGGGAAGCTGAGGCGAGAGGATGGTTTGAGGGTAGGAAGTCTGAGACCAAACTGGGCAATATGGCAAGACCTCTTTTCTAAAAAATAAGTAAATAAATTAGCCAGGCTTTGTGGTGCACGCCTGTCATCTTAGCTTCTCAGAAAACTGAGGTGGGAGGATCGCTTGAGCCGTTGAGTTCGAAGTAGCAGTGAGCTGCAGTTGCCCCAGTATATTCCATCCTGGGTGACAGAGTGAGACCCCGTCCTGTTAGAAAAAAAAAAAAATGAAAAGCTGTTTTCTGTGTGTCACTAGTAATTGGTTTGCAAACTCTTATCAAGTCCCACTATGATGAAAATATTCATAAATCTATATATAGTAATTGAAATAACTAGTATTACTGATTTCAGGATTAAATGTTTATTTTATTTATTTATTTATTTTATTTTATTTTTATTTTTATTTTTTTTATAGACGGGGTTTCACCATGTTGGTCAGGCTGGTCTTGAACTCCCGACCTCAGGTGATCTGCCTGCCTTGGCCTCCAGAGTGCTTGGATTACAGGCGTGAGCCACCACGCCGGGCCAAATGTTTATTTTAAAAATTGCAAACAGTTCTAAGAAACATTTGTTCTATTTGTAGGGAATTTTGATTTTGGAGACACTCAATCTTATTTTTCGTTTATATGTAAATATTTATATATAGTTGTTGAGATGTAATTCACACAGCATAAAACTCCTAGGCTTAAAGTGTACAATTCAGTAGTTTTTACTCTCTACATACAGTTATGTAACTACCACCTCTAATTTCAGAACATTATCTTCACTCCAAAAAGAAACCCCATATCCAGTAACAATTACTCCTCTCCGTTTTACCCATTTTGTCCTACTCCCCCACCCCCCCCAGCCATTGGCAAACACAAACCTACTTTCTGCTTAATGGATTTGCTTGTTCTGGACATTTTATACAGATTGAATTTGCAAAGGTCAGGATGATATTGGACAGATAGCTTGTTGCTCAGAACCCCAACCCTCTAATCATGTGGTTGGTCTTTCTAGCGTTACTAGCCCCCAACCTGAGTCATCGCATTAGCACAAACTCTTGGGGCTTGCTGTGCATCACCTCATAGTAGAAACCATCATGTGTGATCTAAGGGGCTTACCATGAATGACAAGGACACTCCTATCACTGGATTTAGAGTTTACATCCCAAGAACTAGGACCAGCCAGATTATTTACTACATACTGTCCTTTTCTCTTCCCTCTTCTCCTTCTGGAAATATGCATATGTTGGTACTCTCTCATGTCCCACAGGTCTCTTTCTTTATGTTCCTCAGACTAGATAATCTCAGTTTATCTATCTTCAAATTCATGTACTCTTTCTTCTGTCAACTAAAATCTGCTGTTGAGCTCCTCTAGTGAATGCTTCATTTCAGTTTTTATAAGTCCAGATTTCTATTTGTTCTTTTTGATAATTTTCTTTGGTTTATTGATATTATTTGGTGAGGTATCGGTCTTAAACTTTACTTTGGTAGACATGGTTTCTTTTAGTTCTTGAATGTATTTGAAATCATTTATTTAAATTCTTTGTCTAATTAAGTCCAATGTTTGGGCTTACACAAAATATGAATATAATGTAAGAATATACATTACACATTTTATTTATGTAGTAGTTAGAATCGTTTGTCTTGGCCCTTTCTCTTCCTGTGTGTACACGATACTTTTTTCTTTCTGTGTGTCTTTTTTTTTTTTTTGGATACAGGGTCTCACTGTGTCACCTGGGTTGGAGTACAGTGACATGATCTTAGCTCACTGTGGCCTCCAACTCCTAGACTTAAATGATCTTTTCACCTCAGCCTCCCAGTTAGCTGGGACTATAGTTGCATGCCACCGTACGTGGCTAATTTTTGTATCTTTTTTGTGGAGACAAGATCTTTCTGTGTTTCCCAGGCAAGTCTCAGGTCTTGAACTCCTGGGTACAAGCAATCTTTCTGCTTTGGCCTCCCACAGTGCTGGGATTACAGGCATGAGCCACCATTTCTGCATATTTAATAATTTTGTTTTTTATAACTAGAAATTTGAAATAATATAATGTGATACTTCTTCACTGTACCAGGATTTGTTTTTGTTGTTTTTTATTGTTGTAACTATTATTTAGTGACTTTTCTGAACCAATTCTTTCTTTTCTTTCCTTCTTTTTGAGACAGAGTTTCGCTCTGTCGCCTAGGCTGGAGTGCAGTGGTGCAATCTTGGCTCACTGCAGCCTCCACCTCCCAGGTTCAAGTTTTTCTCGTGCCTCAGCCTCCTGAGTAGCTGGGATTACAGGAGCACGCCACCATGCCCACCTAATTTTTGTATTTTTAGTAGAGACAAGGTTTCACCACATTGGCCATGCTCTAATTTCAAAACATTGGTCTTGAACTCCTGGCCTCAAGTGATCCACTCGCATCGGCCTTCCAAAATGCTGTGATTACAGGCGTGAGCCACCACGCCTGGCCCTGAACCAGTTCTTTCACATCTGTATTCTTTTTCATGTGTGGCTTCTGAAGTTTCAGCTGTTTAACTTACTGGTCAGCTGATCAATGAACGGAGATTTTCTTCGATGCATCGATTCAAAAAGTCTCCCAGTTTTTTTCAAGGGTCTCTATGTTATATTGGGGCACACTTTCCACGCTCAACCAGACAGTTGACAACTCTGCCTTAGTCTTCCATTTTTGCTTGCACAGAGCCCCAAGGTTAGAGGCAAGGGTTTAAGGCTTTCTAAGATTTTCCCTGGGCATTCACATACCCCTGGGCATGATGCTTATGGTCTTAATTCCAAGAAATTTGTCAGAGCTTTTCAAAGCCCCATATGGGCACCCCATTCCCCAGCCTTTTCTTTGTTTTCTGACCAGCTTCATGTTAGCCCATGTGTTATCTGCCCCTCAGGTGTTAAACAATTGCCTAATTGTTGTTGACAGATACCACCAGGGAAAAGGCTGTTGGCACTGAATGAGGTCTGGTTCAGCCCAAATAAAGAGAACCCCTGAGAATCCTCTAGTGTCCTAGTTGTTTCATTTTGGGGCCATTGATTTTTAAGGCTTTGTGCAACTGGGGAGATGTAAATAGGAATGTGGCAAGTTAATTGCCTCAAAGATCACTTTTCTTACCATAATTTTTTTTGAGACAGGGTCTCTCTGTCACCCAGGCTGGAGTGCAGGGAGTGCGATCATAGCTCACTGCAGCCATGAACTTCTGGGCTCAAGTGATCCTCCTGCCTCAGCCTCCCAAGGAGCTGTGACCATAGGTGTGTGCTACCACACGCAGCTAATTTTTGTTTGTTTTGGAGAGATGCGGTTTTGCCAGATTGCTCAGCTGGTCTCCCAAAGCAGTTTGTCCACCTTGGCCTCCCAAAGTGCTGGAATTATAGGTATGAGCCACTGTGCCTGGCTAGTATTCCATTTAAAAAATCATTAGCTGGGCGTGGTGGTGCATGCCTGTAATCTGAGCTACTCAGGAGGCTGAGGCAGGAGAATCACTTGAACCTGGGAGGTGGAGGTTGCAGTGAGCCAAGATCGTGCCGTTGCACTCCAGCCTGGGACAAGAGCAAAACTCCGACTCATAAATAAATAAATAAATAAATATTTACTTCATTTCCTAGTTTTGGACATTACTTCTACATTTTCGCTAGTTACAAACAGTGCTACAGTGAATATTCTAATATGTGTGTATCTTTGTACCTTGTCTTGAAAAACACCAAGTATTAGAAAATTTGAACTAAATACACTAAAAAAAGTTGTATTATCAGCCAGTTGTGGTGACTCATGCCTGTAATACAGCACTTTGCGAGGCTGATGTTTGAGGATTACTTGAGGCCAGGACATTGAGACCAGCCTGGCTAACATAACAAGACCCCATCTGTACAAAATAAAAAGAAAATTAGCCAGGCACTGTGGCATGTACCTGTAGTCTGAGCTACTTCAGACGGCTAAGGCAGGAGGGTTGCTTGAGGATTGAGGCCATAGTGAGCTATAATCATGCCACTGCACTCTAGCCTGTACGACAGACCATGACCTTGTTCTTTAAAAAGAATAAAAGATACGCTGTGCCGATGGTATGAAATTCAAAACATAGAGATGTAAGTGAAGAGAAACTTTTACCCATACACTCCTGTACTACTCATGATTTCTTCCTCAACTACTGTGTGTATGTGTGTGTGTGTGTGTGTGTGTGTGTGTGTGTGTGTGCGTGTGCATGCACATGTGTGTGTATAGAAGAGCTGGTCAGAAGGTATTACATTTAAATTTTTTTAATTAAAATTTTGTTACAAATGTTTATTCTTAAATGTACAACAGGCTTCAAAACAACACTTCATTGCAGCTATAGGTGGCAAAAGATGTTATGGTAGGGAATACAGATGTTTAAATACGAATGAAATCAAGGGTCGCCATCTCCTCAGGCACAAGGCACAGCTTACTTGTTGCCAGATTTTTTTATTTCTTTTTAGATGGAGCCTTGCTTTGTCACCCAGGCTAGAGTGCGATGGTCTGATCTCGGCTCACTGTAACCTTTGTGTTCCAGGTTCAGGCAATTCTCCTGCCTCAGCCTCCTGAGTATTTGGGTTTACAGGTGCCTGCCACCATGCCTGGCTAATTTTTGTATTTTTAGTAGAGACAGGGTTTTGCCATGTTGGCTAGGCTGCTCTTAAACTCCTGACCTCAGGTGATCTAGCTACCTCGGCCTCCCAAAGTGCTGGGATTACAGGCATGAGCCACTGTGTGGGATCCAGATTCTTTAATTTCACCTGTGGCCAGGGGGCCCTTCCCCATGGCCTTCAAATTTAATTCCTATTTTTGTTTCTTCTGCTCCTCTTTTGTTTCTCCTTGAAAGCCTTATCTTCATCCATCTCCTTGGCCTGTTTCTTGGGCTGTTTCAGCAGCACCTTCACAGCTGGACATGGCACCTGCTGTGCCTTCCCCAGACCCTACCAGCTTACATTTAAAATTTTTATAGACTTTGCCAAATTCCCCTCTTTGAACTAGATAGGCTTCTAATTGGAATCGGGTAGATTTATAGTATTGACCAAAGTTTTGTACATGGGCCAACATGTACAGTGAGCCATCTAATACCTTTGTAAGTCTTTTGATTGATACGGTTTGGTTCATATGCTCCTTATTAAGTAGCTACAAGCAATGTCTAATTGGAATTATTTAGACTTGAATGTGTATATTTGATTCACATCTTTATCTTGAAAATGATTTAGCAAGGACCTGGGGAGAGAGAGCTGTTGAGCCCAGGTGTCTGAGACCAGCCTGGGCAACATGGTGAAACCCCATCTCTACAAAAATACAAAAATTAGCTGAGTGTCATAGCACATGCCTGTAGTCCCAGCTATTTGGGAGGTCGAGGTGGGAGAATCCCATGAGCCTTGGAGGTCGAGGCTGCGGTGAGCTATGGATCTCATTATACTGTTACCCTCCAGCCTGGGTGACAGAGGAAGACCGTGTCTCAGGATAAAAAAGAAAATGCCTTTAAAATATACGTGTGTATTACATATTTTAAGTTTGATAAATCTGCACAGTTGCATAGTTGTTGACACATGGCTCTGAGGTCACCTTCAAGAAGTATAACTTTTTCTGTAATATGAGCTGTGGAAAAGAGAAGAATAAATGACAGATGATTTCTCCTCCTTATTGTAATTCTGACTCTGGAGATACAGAGTTACTTGGATGGCTGAGATTGAACAAAGATGGAAGTGATTTTATTATAAAGTATATTAACTGCTTGAGAGAAGACCTTTGGTTTTCTCCTTAAGAAAGAAGCTAACTATGAGTAGTTCTACAAATGGATTTTTGCTTATGTTAACCCTTAACTAATTTGTTGAGCTTGTGGGAAACATGTATTTCACCATGTTGGCCAGGCTGGTCTCTAACTCATGACCTCAAGCAATCAGCCTGCCTCAGCCTCCCAAAGTGCTGGGATTATAGATGTGAGCCACTGCTCCTGGTCTGGGTTTGCATTTCATAATCACTTTGCATTGGCTTTGTGAGTTCGAGTAAGTTATTTAACCTTTCTGTGCCTTAGCTTCCTCATCTTTACAATGAGTGTCAACAACATTTGCCTCACATTGTTGGTAGAGGTAGAGATGCTGTAGGCAATGTGCCCAGGTATGCTTGGCAGTGACAGGGACCAATAGCATGGTAACTTCTGTCTTAAATATTATTAGCACAGAGGAAGCTGTTTATAAAGTTAATACGTTTTTAGTTCCTAATGAATTATTATTGCTCAAATTTGCTTTACGCTTCCCCCTCAACCTCCTGTTTTTTTCTTGTAGGGTGAACTGCCCCATGATCAAGATGTGGTAGAGTATATCATGAATCAGCCAAATGTTGTTACGCGAATCAATTCTAGGATTTTGACAGCTGAACGAGACTACCTGGATTTAACAGCAAGTAGTAAGGAACATTTCAGGAACAACCTTATACTTTTTTTTTTTTACTTTTATAGATTTTCAGAATCTTTACATTTTTTCACATTTTAATATTCTGATTATCTTCTGCAGTGTTCAGAAGATAGCCCAAGATTGTGAGAAAATTTTATGTGTAAACTCTTTGCACCTTTAGTTCATAATATGAGCTTCTAAATTCATAAGAGTTTCCTCCTAAAGAAGAAAACATCTTCCTGAGCAAAACCCTGTAAACTTTGAAAAATATTTCCTGCCATTTAAATGTCAACTAAACAGACAAATGATAATGAGAATGGACTTGGATTTTTGGCTTTCCTAGTCATAAAGCAGTTCTCGTTCTTCATCCTTATTCTAAAATCACCCGTGAAGTCCACAGATATCTCGCTGAATTTCACTGTAGGAACTTAGGAAGGCCTTTAGCAGCTTCACCAAGATACAATGTATATGCCCTAAAACTCAGCCTTTTAAAGTCTGCAGTTTAATGGTTTTTTTAATGAGAAAACTACAAAGTTTGTGCAGTCATTACCACTGTCTAATTTTATGTCATTATCATCACCCCCCAAAATTCCGTGTACCTTGTAGTAGTCGCTATCTGTTCCTCCCTTCCCCCATTCCCTGGCAACAACTAATCTACTTTTCTGTTTCTATGGATTTGCCTATTCTAGACATTTCATATAATTGGAAGCCTTTTGTGCCTGGCTTCTTTAATTTAACATGTTAAGGTTTATGCATGTTGTTGATACGTCGGCATTTCGTTCCTTTTTATAGTCCACTTTGTGGATAGTCCACATGTATCTGTTCCTCAGTTGGTGGACATTTGGGTGTTTTCCACTGAAATACCTTATAAGAGCCAAAAAAGATGTGAAGTCCAGGTGCAATTTGTTCTTTGTGCCTTCCTGAAGACTCTGAAGGCCACTTCAGCAAACACCTGGAAATGAGATGGAACTGTAGTCACTAGCCCACAAAATCTCACTGGGGAAGGAAAGATATGTGTAATGAAGTCATAACCAACTGTTTATTGTTATAGTTGAGTATAATGAACATAGCAATCTATGGTTGTTAACTTAATGCACTATCTCTAAACCACTTGAAACTGAAAGTTTCTTTCAGGTAGAGGAAAAATACACACACACACACACACACACACACACACACGCATACACACTGAGGAAAAGATGTAAATATAGGTTTATATTTGAGAAAGAAACTACCCAGAAAGTGAGTTTTTTCTTCACAGCTGGGTTTTCCTTTCTTCCCTGAGGTTTCAGTAGAGCAAGGTGAACGTGTTGTGACTCTTCGTCCTAAGTGTTTGTTGTTTTCGTCATTTTTATTTAAACTTGAAAGGTTGTCTCTGGAATACACATGAATAAGGAGCATAATAACGGTTCTGTTTTTTAATTTCCTTTTCCATTGAGTGTTGCTGTAATGATCTATGAAACAATGCTAGACCACAGTGGCAAAGAGGCCGGCTGTCAGATGAACCCAGTGCAAACATCCATTAGGAGGCACTGACATCCTTCTAACCTGGTGGTGATGGCAGCATCACCCATGTTTCTTTGGCTTTGGCTGTCCCGGAGCCTTTTTAGTAGGATACTAATTTTTACTGGTATGGTGTGCTTTCCCTTCCTTCACATCATGGACCGTGTCTGACTTATTTTCTGCTGTTTTCCTGGATCGAATTCTATGGATAGTAGGTGTTCAGTTTGCATTGTCAAGTGATAGCATAGATGAATGAGCATGTGCACAGATGAATAGATAGGTGGGTAGGCAGGCAAACTGTATATGACAGCGATGAGAAGACTGACATTTGTGTAGGGTGCAATAATGTTTAGGATTGGGGAGATTGTTAGAGACAGAGGGTTTATGATACTAGGCTGGAGACCATTTTGTAGTCTGCAAGAAATTAGTGGGTAGTTTAGAGCAAGAGAATGACTTGATGAAACTGGAGTTCTAGGAATAATCATCTGAGGGGAAATGAATAGTGAGGATTGCCCTTCGACACTAATTGGAGAAGGTACATATCTGAAAAGAGTGACAGTGACCTTTTATTTCTGTTAAGGGTTTAAAAAGTGATATTTTGTTAGACCTAAAAAATAAAAACTAGTTTTGTTATATATTTTCTCTTTTACCCCTCCTTCCTCCATAGGAACAGGAAGAGCTTACTCTACTGGTTGGACTGGGGAAGGGAGAAATGAGTTAAGGGGATCTCTTTGAGATTATTCTCCAGGTGACAAGTGACAGGAATGGGAATAGGATGAATTTCAGCCATTAAACTGACACATACTTATATGATAGCTGTGTGAGATATGTATGTTTTCATCAACTTTGTATCTTTGATATGTGACTTCAATAGTGATAGGGGCCATGTTGTGAACTTGTTCAGTAAACATGAAACTTAATATACTTTGCTCATGCATTTTTATAAATCTTATTATTATGATCAAGTCAGGTTATCAGTTGAATATTAACATTAGATTGAACTGGAACTTAATATATACCTATTTCATTTTTTCTCCCAGATAACTTCTTTGTGGATGATTATGCTAGATTTACTACCTTGGATTCCCAAGGCAAGACTGCTGCTGTAGTCAATAGTATGAACTATCTGACAAAGAAAGGTAATTCATTTGAGGCTTATCTTGCATTCAGCATTTTTTAAAAAGTATTTGCATATTCATCTTAATGTGCAAATTAAGAGAAAAATTAAGGGAAAGAGACTTCATAATTTTTCTTATTTCTTATAATGCTTTGAATCTAGAAAATATTTAAAATTTAATCCTTTGTATATTTGTTTAAAATATACATTTGTTTAAGAATTCAAACATCTTTGTAAATTTTGTATTACCTGTTAAGTTAAAAGGAAAATATTTCATAGTTCAAATGGAAAAACATTTATGTTGTAAAAATGGGTTAATGGATTGAAAATGACAGTACAGGGTTAATATTGTTTTGGGGTTTATAAAAGTTGGTTTTAGAAAGCCTTGTATAATCTTTGAAGCTGATTTTATGTAGAAGTATTCATTTAGGCTAAGATTTTATAAAATGATGCCCCTTTAGTGGCGGACAGATTCTGTGCCCCTCTGATCAGTGCTTCAAAAAAGCACTGGCTGTCTTTTAAGGCAGCTATTTTTACCCACTTTTTAAATTCCCACTGTGGTCTCTCCCTGAGAGAAGTTCTGCTTTTCCAGCAGTATGTAGAATACAGGCAGTTACTCCATTTGATTCTTGAAAGAAACTGTTTCTCAGAGTAGTAAGATAGCACTGTGACGCTGATGAGACTAAGCAACAGGAAGAACTGTAGACCATGTTAGCCATTGTTTAGATTTTTGACTCTTATAGTAAGCATTCATTGCAGAAATGATATTTTCTTTTCTTCTACTCTTCTCTCTTTACCTTCGTCCAGGAATGTCCTCCAAGGAAATCTATGGTAACTTAAAACTTCAGAATGTTCTATTTCTTAATTTTCTTTGGTAGTTTCAGCAACCAGTGTAATTTAGAATTTATCAACACTTAATTGTACTGTTTCTGGAATCTGTGAGTAACAGGAGGCTATATCAATGCAGATAATTTTTTTTCTTTTGAGACGGAGTCTTGCTCTGTTACCTAGGTTGGAGTACAGTGGCGTGATCTCGGCTCACTGCAACCTCCACCTTCCGGATTCAAGTGATTTGCCTGCCTCAGGCTCCCAAGTAGCTGGGAATACAGGCGCCTGCCACCACACCCAGCTAAATTTTTTGTATTTTTAGTAGGGACAGGGTTTCACTATGTTGGCCAGACTAGTTTTGAACTCCTGACCTCAAGTGATCCACCTACCTCAGCCTCCCAAAGTGCTAGGATTGCAGGCATGAACCACCACTGCACCCGGCCAATGTAGATAAATTTTGTATAAATATTTCTAAATAGTTTTCAGAAAATTACAAATGAATATGATTAAAAATGACAGTATGCCCTTCTTCTCCTTTTTCCTGCCAGAAAAAAATTAGTTTAAAAAAATGACAGTATATTGGCCACATGTTCAAAGGCTATTTTTTACTTTACATGCTGACAGATGCCCAGACCACAGTAGAATTCATTAGTGCATGTTCCTAGTCTATAACTAAACTCTGTGGAAGATTCCCCTGCTTTCCTTATAGTAAATTGTACTACCTTTCCTTCTGTGTTTATTAAGCTTGTCATTTTCTTCTTTTTGCATGGTTTTCACAAATTATGTGGTCAATTTCATTTTCAGAATGTTGAAACAGAGAATGTGCTTTTCTCTTCCAACTCAATTAGTTGTTTTTGTTTTTCTACAGATGATTCTTTTATTAGACCAGTAACTTTTTGGATTATTGGGGATTTTGATAGTCCTTCCGGACGGCAGTTACTGTATGATGCCATCAGGCATCAGGCAAGTATCTATGACTTCATTTTATATTTTTGTTTGCAGCTGTAGTTGTCCTCATGGACATTGCTGTGCAGCTCAGATTGTTCAGTGGGAGTTGGGAATCCTGCTTTCTTAATGCTCGAGGGAACGGAGCATCATATCTCTAGAGATCTGCCAGCTCACAAGAAAAGAGATCTAAGACTGCAGTATCCAGGCTTTGTTGAAAGGAATAGTTTCTTATAGAGACAAAAATAAATAGGGAGCTCCTCATCATAGACAAGTTTTATCGCATGACTGTTCATGCTCTTGCAGCAGAGTTGCTCCAGCGATTGTGTTGTGTACTGTATCTGGGAGATGGGGTCTTTCCCATGGCAGAGGTCTGGACGTGGGAGCAGTGGTACACGGGAATGGTAGTGTGTGTGTTTAGTAGAGGTAGAGCCAGATGCACTGAGAGATACACACGTAGATGCTCTGAAAAGATATGCTGTCGTGAATAGTTGGGCTTGAGTAAGTGGCAGTGGCAGGTAGTTGAGAAGCAGCTGATTCTTCTGGAGAAGATCACTGTTAGAGGATAAGATGTCAAAATTATTTTTCCTGAGCTGTTGCAGTTTGCATCTTCATCCATACCTCACAGCCCTCCTCCTGGTCCCGTTTCCACCCTGTACCTGGGAAGGCTTAATGAAATAAGGAAATATCCAGGTGGTTTCAACTGTACTCATGTGCTGAGTGCCCTTCTGTTGCTTATGTTATTGGTAAAAGCCCTTTTTTGGCTTTGTGTGTCCTGGTGTTGTTCAAAGAGTGGACCAAATGCTGTGGTCAATTTGAAGTTAGATTAGGGCAGTTCTAGCTAAGGGTGATAGTTACATGTGAAAGGCACTCTAACACAAATGCGTACATCTTCACGTGGTAGTAGGGTAGGAGAATGGGGAGGGAGAGTTGCATTTTTTAATTACTGTTTTAATTGAAGTAAAATGTAGGTTCACAGGAAGTGCTCAAATCGTAGGATACAGTGTCACAAAGAGAACACGTTCTTGTGACCACCACTCAGGTCAAAAAATAAAGAATTCTCAAATTCCTAAAAGCCCTCCCACACTTGTGCCCAGACACTACCCCTCTTCCCTCTTCTCACGTTAAACAATAGGTTTGCTTATCTTTTAGTTTATTAAAATGAAATCTCACACAATTTCATTTGTGTTTGGTTTCTTGGCTCAATCTTTTGTGAGATTTATTCATAATGTTACAAGTAGGGATATATAGTTCTTTTTCATCCTGTAATATTATATCATATGGCTGTACCACAAAGTTTTTTTTGTTTACCCTGTTTGAAGGACAGTTGGGTTTTTAGTTTGGTGCTATTACAAGACTGTTGGTGGTGAATATTCTTATATGTCTTTTGGTACTCACAAATACAAATTTCCGTTGCTTATGTTACTGGTACAAGCCCTTTTTTGGCTTTGTGTGTCCTGGGTATATTCTTCCACTTGGATTCTTGTCTTTTCACCCAGGGAGAGATTCAGTTATATTCAGAATGTGGAAAGGCCATGGGTTTGAGCAGAGCACTGAAAAATGGTTAGAACTTAAGGAGGTAAAGATGTAATGTAGTTGGGATTGGTATGCCAATGTAAGGCATACCACATTTTATTTCTTCAAACACACGTGTTAGAAGAATATAAAATGTGTGTTATAAGTGTGTTAGAATATAAAATGTGTTGGGTAAAGATAGGACTCTGAGGGTCTCTAATTTATGCTATATTTACAGGGGTAGTAAGAAATGAAATTGGAAAGGTGGGCTGAAGGCCACTTCATGTAAGGTTTTGAATGCTTGATGATGGCATTTTAATTTTATTCTGAATACAGAGGCGAACTACTTGAGACTTTTAAGAGATTCTATTTGCTACTTGTTGAACATGACTGATGTTAATGCTGCTTTTTAAGTTCAAAAATGTCTACCATATGACTCTCATTTCCCATTTTGTGAACAGAAATCCAGTAACAATGTTAGAATAAGCATGATAAATAATCCTGCCAAAGAGATAAGCTATGAGAACACTCAGATTTCCAGAGCAATCTGGGCAGCTCTCCAAACTCAGACCTCCAACGCTGCTAAGAACTTCATCACCAAAATGGCCAAGGAGGGGGCTGCAGAGGCCCTGGCCGCAGGAGCTGACATTGCGGAGTTCTCTGTTGGGGTAAGACTCCGAGCTTCTCATGAGGCTGCCACATTCTCTCTGCAGAAGCTCACTCCCTGTGGCTTACATGTCCGGATCATGACCATGATTTGTCATTTTAGTCCTGAGTCTCAGGGAATTTTTTTTAATTTGGAAGAATCTTTCCAAGAAATAATTCTGTTACATTCCCTTTATTACTTTGAACCTTCCCTAGCTTTCTTGTGGTGTATGATTTGAATTTTGTGTTAAGTTTGAGGCCATTTGTTATGTACAGTTTTTAAAAGAGACAGTATGACTTATTTATAGAGCAAAAAATAGAGATTTGAGCCACTTATGGGTTCAAGGCTTATAAGTTCTTGATGTGTTTCCAGAGTAAGCCTGTGTTTGTTCATTTGTATTATCTGTTACTTATGACACAGTTTTGTAGTTTTTAAATTTTTTACAGAATGATGAGTATACACTATTTGAAACCTCAGTTAGGAAAAGAGGCTGTCACTGGAAATTAAAAAGATTTTTAAAATGCAGAATAAAGGAATGAAGAATAGTCTGCCCGTTGAACAAATCACAGGAAAAAATAAGGAAATAGCAGTTACTCTAAGTAGTAGGGAGATGGTGGGGAGACTGGAGAATTGACACAGCTTAATGTTAATTAGGAAAATTAGTTACTGCTTTCCTGGAAAAGAGAATTTTATGGTTTATTCACTGTGTTTATTCGTTTATATGGTTTGCTAAATAACGACTGTTTTTCCTTAATAATGATTACTTTCCTAGGGAATGGATTTCAGTCTTTTTAAAGAGGTCTTTGAGTCTTCCAAAATGGATTTCATTTTGTCTCATGCCGTGTACTGCAGGGATGTTCTGAAGCTGAAGAAGGGACAGAGGGCAGTGATCAGCAATGGAAGGGTGAGGATTTGTCAAGCTTGACTTCACATTAGCTGTGTGAACAGTCTTTGCAGAATTCTCCTTTGAAGCTAGTAAAGTCTTCAAGCAGAGCCACTCTTTTCGAAGGTGATTGGGGCTTATGAAGTGCCGATGTTTCTGCCTTCTATTTCTAAGGGGCTGTGCTTTATGACATAGGCAAACATCCCTGGGTGTTGCCTTCCTGCCGTCGATTTGTGTCCTGCCATTGTGCAAGGCGGTGAGAAAGTGTGGTGTGGCTCTCAGACAGTAAATCAGTATGGCCTTTGACACATAAAGTGGCCTTTGTTGTTTTTATTCAGGGAGAATTAATGAAAACTGCATTGCGATTTTAGTTTACTTTGGAGTTTGCTTACTGTAAAATACTGTGATGTACACAGGTTTATACTGTGTCCTTGAGGAACTGATAAGTAAACAAATAACTGTAAGTATTTGTTTTGGGCTTCACTTTGTATTGTTTCGCTGATTTTATCTAGACATGTACCTATCTCAGCTTTTTAAGGTGACCTGGTGCATGAGACAGCCTGAGGATGCCAGAGGGTTTCTTACCAGCTTGCTGAGTGCAGGCAGCCTTCCAGCTCTGAGCGCCCGCTTTTCTCTCCTTCACAGATCATTGGGCCACTGAAGGATAGTGAGCTCTTTAATCAAGATGATTTCCACCTCCTTGAAAATATCATCTTAAAAACCTCAGGACAGAAAATAAAATCTCACATTCAACAGCTTCGGGTAGAAGAAGATGTGTAAGTTTTGCCATAGGAGAAATTACAGGGGTTATGTAATTGGACTTTCCTCATTGGTCAGTTAGGATTGTATATTGTCACCCACTACATATCCCAAGGTGTTTTATTTCCAGTTTTAAAATCTAATAATACTCTTCAATTCAAATGTATGCTTCTGTTGAAACAAGATAATTTATTTTGTAGTCTACTATTTAAAGAACTGAGTTAGTTCTCTCTGTTTTTATTTTTATAACTTTTGGTTGTGAAAAATTTCAAATATGTGCAGAAGTAAAGAGGCTAGTTTATTTATTACCTGGAATACTTACGTAAAGTGATACTTTCCCTCATTGTCTATTCGGTTACCCTTCAGTTTTATTTTGTTCAGGAAAAGAAAGGCAGTTTAAGTCTTTCTTTCATTTACCAGTGAAACTACTGAGTTGTTTCCCTTGTGTCTTCAAAGGTGATGATGAATTGGTTGTTGTTGTTTTTTAAGTATTTCAGTGTTGTTATAAGCTGCTGTATTTTAGTGTGTTATTTCTCTTAATGGAAGAAAATAAATTGTTTGGATGGAACCTGTAGTCCATTGTTATATATACCTAGTTTCTACATTAAATATCAGATGACTGTGTAGTTGGAGGATATATTTCTATGTTTAATTTTTTGAGGAACCGCAATACCTTTTCCCACAGTGGTTGTACCATTTTATGTTCCCATTGACAATGCCCAAGGGTTTCAGTTTCTCCACATCCTCACAACATTTGTAATTTTCTGGATTTTTGTTTGTTTCTTGTAATAGCCATCCTCGTGGGTATGAAGTGCTATCTCTTTGTGGTTTGATTTGCATTTCCCTAATGATTGGTAATGTTGAGCATCTTGTCATGTGCAGATTGGCTACTTACGTATCTCTGGGAAAATGTCTATTCAAGTCCTTTGTGCTCCCCGCCACCACCCACAAGACGGAGTCTCGCTCTGTCACCCAGGCTGGAGTGCAGTGGGGCCATGTTGGCTCACTGCAACCTCCACCTTCCAGGTTCAAGTGATTTTCCTGCCTCAGCCTCCTGAGTAGCTAGGATTACAGGCGTGCACCACCATGCCCAGCTAATTTTTTTTTTTTTTTTGTATTTTTAGTAGAGACAGGGTTTCACCATGTTGGCCAGGCTGGTCTTGAATGCCTCACCTCGTGATCTGCTCGCCTCAGCTTCCCAAAGTGCTGAGGTTGCAGGTGTGAGCCACCATGCCCGGCTCCTTTGCTCATTTTTAATTGGGTTGTTTTTATTGTTGTAGAGATGTGGCAGTTCTTTATACATTCTGGATATCACTTTCTTACCAGATACATGATTTGCAAACATTTTCTCCCATTCTGTGGAAATGTGTTCTTTGATGTATAGTTGGAGGATATGAAATTTAAAAGTTCTTCTGGGGAGGTTGCAGTGAGCCGAGATTGCACCACTGCACTCCAGCCTGGGTTACAGAGTGAGACTGCATCTCATAAAAAGTAAAAAAAAAAAAAATATATATATATATATATAAAAGTTCTGCTGGTTTTTTTTCTTACATCATCGTGCTACAGAGTTCAAGAGCATGTTTTAGAGAAATGTTGACTTGGAAAGTTGTTAAAGTCAGCTTTTGCCGTGTCTTGTATGATATGGGAAGAAATCTTTTCTCATTTTGGCCAATACTGGGGCTACAAATAAGGAGCATCCCTCTTACCTCAGTGGCTCCTGAGTGATGCCCTTTGTCCCGGCCTATGAAACACTTCCTTGACGTAGGCCAGGAGGTACTAATGACTCAAAGCAGCCATGTCGCAGGCATATGCTGCCCCACCTTGGAGTGGTCCCCTTCCCCGCGACAGCCACAGCTATCATTCATGACCCAACCTGCATTCCCAAGACTGTCCTGAAGCTTGGCTCTAGATGCTTTGATCATGGTACTTCATCAGCCTTCAGGGAATTTCTTGTTGGCCTGCTCACCACAGTCCATGTAACCAAGCGCCCCTTGACATGTTTTGTCACCATGTTGACACGTCAGGAAGAGAATGGCCTATATGATATATATTTGGCATTTATATTGAGAAGTTGAACCAAAATGGTTAATTTGATATATTTGCTACATTCAAAGAAAATGTATAGGCTTAATTATAGTTCAGATACATTCACAAATACTCTTTTTAAATACTTACTCAGGAGTTAGTCTTTGGTTCAGTAAATTGGAGCTTTTTTTTCAGGTTTAGTTCAAGATCTTTTTCTGTTAGAAATAAATTTTAGAAGAGGCAGGAGCAATAAAATTCTTTTTAAAGTTGTTTACTGCAGTGTTAATTATAATAGTGAAATTGGAAACAACATAGATGTTCAGTAGTTGATTGGTTTAATATTTAGATTATTTTGTATCCATAAATGTAATATTATACAGTCATAAAAAACATTGAAATAGGTTAGGCACGGTGGCTCATGCCTATAATCCCAGCACTTTGGGAGTTCGAGGCAGGCAGATTGCTTGAGCCCAGGAGTTCAAGACCAGCCTGGGAAACATGGCAAAACTCTGTCTGTACTAAAAATACAAAAAATTAGCTGGGCCTGTAGTCCCAGCTACTTGGGAGGCTGAGGTGGGAGAATCTGCTGAGCGTGGAAGGTCGAGGATGCTGAGATCAAGCCACTGGACTACAGCTTGGGCAACTAGAGTGAGACCCTGTCTAAAATAAACAAACAAAAATATTGAAATACCGCTGTATTTATTAACCAACCAAAGGATTTTTATGATATATTTTTAAGTAAAAAAGCACACTGTCAGTTAGTATAATCCCACTTTTGTTTATAGATATTTAAAAATACAGAATTATGAGCCAAAATATCAGAGCTTATTTCTTGATGTTATGTATAATTTCAATTTTCTTCTTTATATTTTTCAGTATGTTTTTCCAGTCAATTATTACTCTAACAGTCATAAAAAATAATAGTTATTTTTAAAAGGACAAGGGAGAATATACATAATACGGCCTGTAATAGGCCAGGGCCTCAGCTAGGTGCATTGCAGAGTTGTGCAGTTTTACAAAGTCAGGCAGAGCAGGTGCTGTTGCCATTTCACATATGGGAAAATGAGTAACTTCTTAAAGGTTATCACATGAATCAGTCTTTCTCATGCCTGTTAATACAGACTTTAGACCTTGTTCAAACCATCTTGTTAGCATTCAGTATTTAGGCTGATGATATGTTTGGCAGTAATTGGAAAACTTTCCATTAAAAAGATGCTAAGATTTCTCTAACCCCTTCTTTCAGGGCAAGTGACTTGGTAATGAAGGTGGATGCTCTCCTGTCAGCACAACCAAAAGGAGATGCAAGAATCGAGTACCAGTTTTTTGAAGACAGACACAGGTATAGAATTAATGTTGAATTTGTGCATTTTCTTGAATATTAAACTCTTAAGTTTGCCTTTACCTCAGCTCCTTCATTTTACCATATAAGATTTATATGTAAGTTCTTACAGAAATCGAACATTTGTTTGGTGTGCAGTTTTCACATATATATTTGTATTCATATATAAAATTCATAATCAAATCTCAGTTGCTGACAGATTTATTTCTAAATTAATCTGAAATAACTCTGAGGGCACCCTTGTAGTAGAAAACAGACTGCATTTAATTAAACAGAGCAGTTATACTTAAATTTAAGAATGAACAAAGACAGGTCAGTGTAATCCCAGCACTTTGGGA
This sequence comes from Alouatta palliata, assembly GCA_004027835.1. Taxonomy (NCBI): domain Eukaryota; kingdom Metazoa; phylum Chordata; class Mammalia; order Primates; family Atelidae; genus Alouatta; species Alouatta palliata. The sequence continues at coordinate 90,207 of PVKV010000090.1, read as the reverse complement.
GGACAACATGGGAGGATTGCTTGAATCCAGAAGCTCAAGACCAACAAACAAAGTGAGACCCTATCTCTACAAAAAAATTTCAAACAGGCCGGGCGCTGTGGCTCACGCCTGTAATCCCAGCACTTTGGGAGGCTGAGGCGGGTGGATCACAAGGTCAGGAGTTCAAGACCAGCCTGGCCAAGATGTTGAAACCCCATCTCTACTAAAAATATAAAAATTAGCTGGGCGCGGTGGCATGTGCCTGTAATCCCAGGTACGCAGGAGGCTGAGGTAAGAGAATCACTTGAACCTGGGAGGCGGAGGTTGCAGTGAGCCGAGATCGCGCCATTGCACTCCAGCCTGGGTGACAGAGTGAGACTCTGTCTCAAAAAAAAATTTTTTTAATTAAAAAAAATTTTAATTTAAATTTTCAAACATTAACTGGGTGTGGTGGCATGTGCATGTTGTCCCAGCTACTCTGGAGGTAGAGGCTACAATGAGCCATGATCGCATCACTCCACTTCCAGCCTGGGCAACAGAGTAAGACCCTGTTTCACACAAAAATAAACAGATTGGCTGGGCGTGGTGGCTCATGCCTGTATTCTCAGCACTTTGGGAGGCTGAGGCAGGCAGATCACCTGAGGTCAGGAGTTTGAGACCAACTTGACCAATGTGGTGAAACCCCATCCTGTACAAAAATACAAAAATTAGCCAGGCATGGTGGCAGCTGCCTGTAATCCCAGCTACTCAGGAGACCGAGGCAGGAGAATTGCTTGAACCTGGGAGGTGGAGGTTGCAGTGAATAGAGATTGTGCCATTGTACTCTAGCCTGGGAGAGACAGAGCAAAACTCCGTCTCAAAAAATAATAATAATAAATAAATAAACAGATTATTAAAGTGCTTGTCTCATTCATCTTTTATTGAAAACTTTTTTTTTTTTTTTAAAGACGGGGTTTCACTCTGTCACTTGGGCTAGAGTGCATTTGTGTGATCTCAGCTCACTGCCTCTGCCGCTTCCTGGGCTCAAGTGATCTTCCTACCTCAGCCTCCTGTGTAGAAGGGACCACAGGCGCTTACCACTATGCCTGTCTGATTTTTGTATTTTTTGTAGAGATGGGGTCACTGTGCTGTCCAGGTGAGTCTCAAACTCCTAAGCCCAAGTGATTCACCTGCCTCAGCCTTCCAGGGTGCTGGGATTATAGGCATGAGCCATGGTGCTTGGCCAAAAATTTTGGTTTTAAGTAAGTTTAGCATAATGAGGGAGTTTGCCTTCTTGTTCTTCACATTTTTTTTTTTTTGAAAACGTTATAACCTAGAAATAGCTGAAAGACTAATATAATGAGCACCCAAACATCCTTCACTTAGATTCGCCAGTTGTTGGTATGTCGCATTTTCTTTATATTCGTCATCTGCATGTGTGCATGTTGTGTGCGCGCGTGTGTGTGCGCGCGTGTGTGTGTGTGTGTATGTGTGTGTCTGTAGTACTTTATAATAACTACTTGAATAGTTTATTTATGTTTGTATATACACGGTCATTTTTTTTTCTTGCACCATTTGGAAATACATTGCAGACATCCTGACACAATGTGTCTGACATTTTCAGCACGTGTCTCCTGAGTGCTATGACTTCTGTGCAGTACTGTTTGCTGACCTCAGAAATGTAACCTTGATACAGTAATATTAAAACACAATTCCTATTCACATGTCTCTAGTATCTTCGTAATGACTTTTTACAACCGTTTTTTGTATTTTGGTCCAGATTACATATTACAGAGTTGTGTCTCTTTGGTCTCTTTTCATCTGGAAGAGTTCTCTGCCATTTTTTGTTGGTCTATTGTCTTTTATGATGACATTTTCTAAGAGTCCAGGCCAGTTGTCTTACGGAATGTCTCCCGGTCTGAGTTGCTTCTTCTTGATTAGATTTAATTGTTTCTGGGAGAGAGCCCTGTACAGTAATGTATACAGCCTTTGCCTTATCTGGCCAGTATATGTATACACTGATTGTGCCTCAGAATCCCTATGGAGGCCTTAAATATAGATGCCTGGGTCCTAGTCCTCTGTGATTCTGACCTGATTAGTCTGGCATGGATTGGACTTTGGTTTAGTGGGCCTGTTTTTTCTTATGACCAATCCTTGTGGGGATCAGGTTTTCATGTTCAGATTGATTGATGATTGTAGTGTAGGTCCTCTTTGTTTGCACTGGCTGTGTGTCCTCTAATTTTTCATGTCAGCAGTGGGTGAAGATTCTTAGGGCTCCTGCATAATCCTTGTTGAATTTGGCCATTGGTACCCAGAGTGCACCCATTTTCTCAACACTTCGTGAACTTTCAGGAAGTAACTCATCTAGTTACTAGCAGGAGGAAACCTTTCCTAATCAACCTGCCATCTTGTTTGCCCTTCTTGGCCAAGGTAGGGAGTCCTAAGCAAAAACCTCTTCCCTTTTTAGAAGTCTTTTTTTCCATGGGTCTCCATGTTTTGTATAATTAAAATACCTTAATTATAAATTCTGTTATGAGACAAATTATAATTATTAGAGAAATTTCTCTTATTGGAGTTGTGTCAGTTAAACGAGTATTTGTTATATTTAAATCAGAAGTTTCTCATTTATGCTAGAAATGGAAAGATCTGAACCATTGTTATATATACTCAAAGTGTGGTCCGTGGACCAGCAGCAAGACATTACCTGGGAGCTTGTTGGAAATGCAGGCTTTGGACACACACCAGTCCTGAGGAATCAGCATCTGCATTTTAACAAGTTGCTCCCAGGGGAGTCCCATGTGCGTTAATGCTAGTAAGCACAGTATTCTTTGACATTTACTCTGTGTGCCCTACGCAAATGTGTGTAATCTCCAAATCTTGTTCCTGTCTCTGTCACTTTTCAGTTTTATTTTTGGTCTTTTCTCTGACTAATATAGTGAATACATTTAAACATGATGTTGTTAGTTCATATTGTTCCCATTTCCACACAAATACTCCTCGTTGTTTGTTTGTTTGTTTGTTTTCTAGTCCCTTTTTCTCTTTTCTAGAGATGGGGGATAAGTAAAGGACCTCACAGCGTCAATTTCTGGGTGTGCCTGTTGCTGATCACCTAGAACACTGCTGGCTCAGAACGTGAACATGTCGTGTGAAACTCTGTCCTAAACCTGATGTGGGCAGGCACGATCAGATGTTACACTCTTGTGTAGAGCCCTGTTTGAAATGCTCTCTCTGGTTCCCTTGAGAGCTTTTGTAGAATGCTATGTTGTAATAAACTTTTTCTTCTAGAATTTTAGAATAGCAGAGGTACAAATTATATTAGGTCAATGGCTCTCAAAATTTGGCTTTTACTTAAAGAGCTTGTTAAAATGCAGATTGCTGGACCCATCCCCAGAGTTTCTGATTAAGTATGTCTGGGTTGGATCCTGACTTGCTTCTCACAAATGCCTAGAGGAAGCTGATGCCACTGCTCTGGAGCCACACTTTGAGAACAGTTGTGTTAGAGTAACAGACGTTTTGTTGTATGAGAAGAATCATCATTGGCAGGGGATTTAATCTGAAATTGTTAATAATACCAGAGATTGAAAGCACCTACCTCAACACAGTCACAAAGCTGCTCTGATGGTTATTTCCAAAGCAGTTAAAATGTGAAATAACCTTCATGAGCATGTAAGTTGTTTCCAGTTTTCTTGGTTATGCTGTTTTGTGGTATTCTTTTGTATTCATCCCACTTAGGTAAATGTTTGGTAAAAAAGAAAAAAAAATAATAGTGGTTAGTATGGTAATCACATTATAGTATTGTTCAGTGCAAACAAAGTACTGTGGTTTAAACAGTTAATGGTTTTTGCAAATTGGGTATAGTTTTAAATTCTTTAAAGTTGAGTCCTTTTAAAAGTACTTCAGAGGTCCCTGCTCCTTTTAAGACACCTAAGTCGATATGACTTCACAGGGAGTCCATGCAACAGTAAGTTACCATTTAGTTAAGAACAGAGAAGGAAGCTGGGCATGATGGTTCACGCCTGTAATCCCAGCATGTTGGGAAGCCAAGGCAGGTGGATCACTTGAGCCCAGGAGTTCAAGACCAGCCTGGCCAACATGGCAAAACACCATCTCTGATAACAATATACAAATTAGCTGGGCATGGTGGCATGCACTTGTAATCCCAGCTACTTTGGTGGCTGGGGCAGGAGGATTGCTTGAGCCAGGAGGTAGGTGAAGGTTGCAATGAGCTGAGATCATGCCACTGCACTCCCAGCCTGGGTGAATAGATGTGACTGTCTTTAAAAAAAAAAAAAAAAAAAAAGACAAGGGCCAGGTGTGGTGGCTTATGCCAGCGCTTTGGGAAGCCAGAGCAGGAGGGTCACTTAAGGCCAGGAATTTGAGACTAGCCTGGTCAATATAGTGAGACTCCCATCTCTACAAAAAAATAAATTAGCCCAGCATGGTGGCATGTGTCTGTAGTCCTAGCTACTTAGGAGGCTAAGTTGAGAAGATCATTTGAACCCAGAAGTTAGAGGCTTCAGTGAACCACGATCATGCCACTGCATTCTGGTGTAGACTGGAGTGAGACCGTGTCTCTAAAAAAATAAATAAGAAAAAGAACAGGCAAATATCTATAACTTAATACTGATGAAGGATGTGGTGAAATTTAATTTTTGGCCTTGTAAATTTGTTTAGTTCTTCAAGAAATGTGGTTGACAATACTTATTAGCCACAAAAGTATTTGTATCCTTTGACTCCATAATTTCATGTCTGGTATTTTCTTGACTCTAAAGAAATTTCCATATGTGGAGAAAGTTGGATATACAAATTGTTTACAAGTTGAAAGCCATCTGTATGTCCAGCAGTAAAGAATAGCTAGAGTAAACTCTGACAGATTCATTTGGTAAATGGCATATTATTTCTTATTCAGGATGCTTCTTGTGTAACAACATGTGAAAATCTTTATGCTACAGTAGTGGGAGAAGGAAGGAAATTGTTTTGAAATTGTTAATCTGTATCTTCAGTTAATGTTTATACAGATATCCAGAAAGGATTACGTAGAGATGCCAGCGAAGTGGGCTGGGATAGTGAATATTTTGTGATTATATTTTTCCTTTTTCTCTGTTTTGCAGGTTTTCTGGAATGTTTTTCTTTGTTATTTTTTAAAAATTGATTTATTCCTTTTCTCTTTGTACTCTTCTTGCTAAGAATTAAAAATTGGCATAACTATCAGAAGCTAACTTCAGTTGCTTTTGCAGTTTTTGGTTAAATACAATTTCAAACTGTTTTTCCTCTCTTTACATAGACCTTTCAATCGATTTCAGATCCATGATTAAGGTTTTGCAGTCTTTGGAGTGGACAGAATTATATAGTTGGCCACTGTCATAATCTAGTCATTCTAGATCTACAGTTCTTTGAAATGCTAAGAAGGTTGATGATACTGTACAAAAAAAAAAAGCCTTTTGTTTTCTGTGTCCTCCAGGTTAATGTTTTATCTTTTTGATCTTTTAGTGCAATTAAACTGAGGCCGAAGGAAAGGGAGACGTACTTTGATGTTGTGGCTGTCGTTGACCCTGTCACCAGAGAAGCACAGAGACTTGCTCCCTTGCTCTTGGTAGGAACGCCGTGCAGGCAGTATATATCACCTTTGTCTGAAGTTGTCACGTGCTCTGAAATTCGCTGAGAGCTTCATTTTTCTTGAGTTGTCAACAGGCACTGGACAATGCTGTGGGGTTCTAGGGCAGAGCAGTCTTCACAAAGATTGGCAGTGGCTCTGAAACAACTTCACAGCCCTAGAAAGTTGATGCAAGTGTGATTGGCTGCCTCATGTAATAAAAAAAAAAGTGATTAGCGTTCTCATTCAGAGTAAAACGTCCTGGAATTGTTATGCTGTATTTTAATTCATAATGACAAGGAGGTAAAATAAATATGTTTTGGTGTTTTTCCTTTTTTATAACTACCATGGATTTTTTGTCTTGGCGTGTCTTTTAGACATGTATGGCATGTTACAATTTTAGGACATTTAAAAGAGCTCTGACAAAGACACAGCCACTCCAACGTTCATTGCCGAATAAATCCCTAACCTTTTTTGTGAGTATTGGTGTCTCTGTTTTTTCATCCTCTGGCATGTGAGTGGTCACTATGAGGCCTATAGTTTTTCCATGATCTGCCTGCTGTTTCCCCACAGGAACTGCCTTCGTGTGAAGAGCAGTGAGCTGCAGCAGCCTACTTCCCATTATTTTTGGCTGTGTCCTATGTATATGTGATTTACATTGTGCAGTAGAGTTGTGATTTCCAGAAGTTTCTCCAGTGCAGACTCTATGGCTGTTATTATCTTTATATCTTTTCGTGAGGTGTTAATATCAGTGTCAAATAATACATTTCTGAAGAAAAAAATTCTAAATATTTTGTCATCTGGTTTTCCTTTTAGGTTTTGGCTCAGCTGATAAACATGAATCTGAGAGTATTTATGAACTGCCAATCTAAACTTTCTGACATGCCTTTAAAAAGGTAAAACATGCTATATAAGAAAACAGTTGAAGAAATGGTACTGAATCCAAGTTCTGATACTGCATGTTAGAGGATCAGATGGGTTTATAGGTGGACATCATTTGAAATGGTTTTAATAGTTTGAAATGGTCATTTACTAAATGTTCGTTTTTGTCAAATTTCACTCTAATCAGAAGTTCTAAAAGCAGTGTGTTTAGAGCATTTAGGTAGCATTAACCCAGGCTAGTTGCATTTGTGCGTTTTCTTCCCCCCACCCCCTGAGATGGAGTCTTGCTCTGTCACCCAGGCTGGAATTCAGTGGCATGATCTTGGCTCACTGCAGTCTCTGCCTCCTCCGTAGCTGGGATTACAAGCACACACTACCACACCCAGCTAATTTTTGTATTTTTAGTAGACTAAGTGTTTTACCATGTTGACCAGGATGGTCTCAAACTCTCGACCTCAAGTGATCCGCCTGCCTCACTTCCCAAAGTGCTACGTTTACAGGTGTGAGCCATCACGCCTGGCCTCATTTGCGCTTTTCATCTTAAAAGAAGAATATTCATTTCCACTTGGAATATACATGTTAGAAGAAGCTTTTTTAGCTATATATTGTCATGAGCTTTGGAATGGTCATTTTTGAAAAAAGTGGTACAAAAAGCAGTTAGTGTTGTGGCTATGGGACATTTCTAACTTGCCAGTGTGCTGTGTTTTATAGGTTAGCTTCTAAGTGGATTGAAACAGCATTTACAAGTAACCAAAGGGTTCCCAGCTTCCATCATTATTCTTTTTTGTTTTGTTTTTGTTAGTTTTGTTTTGTTTCATCATTATTCTTGTGTAGGAGAAATGTTTAGATTATTAGTGTTTTTGGGACTAGCCTGAGAACTCATTCAGCATTTAGGAATTGGTTTTAAGGAGAAAATTAATCCTCCCTCAAGGGAAGAAAATGCCCAGGACCTAATTGTGACCCTGACAGTACCCATCCGAGTGAAGGAGTGGCCTCCTCCTTAGTGCTGTCCTCGTTTGCCTTCTCTTGCATCTGCAGCAACCACAGGCAGCGAGCGTCATTAGGTCAAAAGATGGTTTTGGAAACACTTTTCCCAATCTGGAAGGATACTCCTCCTCATCTAATTTGTTTTAACCAGTTGTTTACCTGTGTGGGGGCTTGTACACTCAAGTACTGTTGCCACATTAAAAAAAACTAACACTTTCCTTTTCAATTTCAGCTTTTACCGTTACGTCTTAGAACCAGAGATTTCTTTTACTTCAGACAATAGCTTTGCTAAGGGTCCAATAGCAAAATTTTTGGATATGCCTCAGTCTCCGCTGTTCACTCTGAATTTGAACACGCCTGAGAGCTGGATGGTAGAATCTGTCAGAACACCATATGATCTTGATAATATTTATTTAGAAGAGGTAAGAATATCATTGCTTCCAAATATCTAATCATGTATAATACAACAGATTGAATTATAGTCTAGGTGGGCCTCTGAGACATTCGTGTTCAGGTATGATATATTTTTTAAAATAACAGATTTATTCACATGGAATTCATATACCATAAAATTTGCCCCTTTAAAGTGTACAGAGTTTTTGGTGTATTCACAGAGTTGTGCAGCCATCACCGCTATGTAATTTTAGAATGTTTTCATCATCCCCAGCAAAAGCCCCATACTCAGCTGTCATTCTCTATTCACCCTAGCCTCTCGCAACTGCTAGTCTACTTTCTGTCTCTATGGATTTGCCTATTCTGACATTTTGTCTGAATAGAATCATGCAGTCTTTTGTAACTGGCTTCTTTCACGTATCAAATTGTTTTCAAGATTCATCCATGTTGTAGTATGTATCAGTGCTTCATTCTTTTTAATTTGCCAGATGGTATTTCATTTATGGACATAGCATATTTTATTTATTGTTTCACAGATGGACATTTGGATTGTTTTTACTTTTTGGCTATTGTGAATAATGCTGTTATGAACATTGTGTGCAAGTTTTTCTACTGATTCATGACTACAGGATGTGTTTGCATTTATTTAGGTCTTTACTTTTTTTCAACAACATTTAGTGTCTTATCCTCATTCATATTTTTTGAGTAATTTCCTTATGTTTTTTCTCCTTTCTCTTTCCAACCCACTGTTTTTTTTTTTTTTGAGACAGAGTTTCGCTCTTGTTACCCAGGCTGGAGTGCAATGGCATGATCTTGGCTCACCACAAGCTCCGCCTCCTGAGTTCAAGCAATTCTCCTGCCTCAGCCTCCCGAGTAGCTGGGACTACAGGCACGTGCCACCATGCCCAGCTAATTTTTGTATTTTTAGTAGAGACGGGGTTTCACCATGTTGACCAGGATGGTGATGGTCTCGATCTCTTGACCTCGTGATCCACCCTCCTCGGCCTCCCAAAGTGCTGGGATTACAGGCGTGAGCCACCGCGCCCGGCCAGCCCACTGTTTTTAATTGTATACAGTCATTAACCACAGCCATAGCCAAGATGCAGAACATTTCCGTTACCCACAAAAGTTTTTTTGTACCCATTTGCAGACAGTACACTCCTCTTGCCCTGGTTTCAGGCAACAGCTAATCTGCTTTCTGTCATTATAGTTTTGTCTTTTCTTGGATTTCTTAATATATTGTATATGATGTAAATCCTTTTTGCCTACTTCCTTTACTTTGCATAATGCATTTCAGATTTATTCATGTTGTCACTGAGTGCCTTCAAGTGACTGGATTTTGGCATTGCAGGTGGACAGTGTAGTGGCTGCTGAGTATGAGCTGGAGTACCTGTTACTAGAAGGTCATTGCTACGACATCACCACAGGCCAACCTCCACGGGGACTGCAGTTTACTTTAGGAACTTCAGCCAACCCGGTCATTGTGGACACCATTGTTATGGCCAATCTGGTAAATAATCCATTCACCAGATAGTGATATTGCGTTTATGTTAATTTGGGCACTATAATTTATGATGGAGCAGTTAGCATTCTTAACCATAGCATGAGATTAAAATTGATTATGGGATGAATTTGAACTAATGGAAATCATTAGTTCAGCTAAATTTGTAGGTTAGAATTACATGTCAAGAAAAAACATGCTGGTGGAATACTCAGCTATAGCTGAATTGGCCCATGAAAATAGATTGCTCATGAGCAGCCTTTTTCTTTTCTTTGGAAATGCGATGCTTATTCATGCATCACACGTTGATTCTTTCCTGAAGCACAGCTAAAGAGCAGACAATTTATTGGCGTGACTGGCCTTTATTGGAGTAGTTTTTCTTTGTTTTTGTTTTTGAGGTAGACTCCTGCCCAGGCTGGAGTGCAGTGGTGCGATCTTGGCTTACTGCAACCTCTCCCTCCCGGGTTCAAGTGATTCTCCTGCCTCAGCCTCCTGAGTAGCTGGGATTACAGGCCCCCACCATCATGCCCAGCTAATTTTTGTTCCTTTTTAGTAGAGATGTGTTTTCACCATGTTAACCAGGCTGGTCTCAAACTCCTGACCTCAAGTGATCCACTCACCATGGCCTCCCAAAGTACTGGGATTACAGGCGTGAGCTACTGCAAACTGGCCTGTAGTAGAGTTTTTAATGTGTTGTTTTGGTTTAAGAGATGGATTGATTTGTTTTCTATCTTACAATATAGGTGATTGATATTTCAGAAATAGAAGTAACTATTCCTCAGAAATAGCATTTTGGTGTTTTGAAGAGAGCTAACATTGGAACTTTTCTTCTTTGCCCAGGGCTACTTTCAGCTGAAAGCCAACCCAGGAGCTTGGATCCTCAGACTTAGGAAGGGACGCTCTGAAGATATTTATAGAATCTACAGGTAGGAGTTAAGTGCTGCAGTTTCATTTTCCCAGAACCTTTAGAAATGAGCATTAGCTCTAATTGAATACTACCCTGGCAGTAAACCAGGCAACATGAATTTAATTTGCAGTTGTGTGTGTGATGAAACAATGGTTTTTCCAGGAAATCAAACATGGAAGAATTGTTAGAATAGAATTAGATAATAAGAGGTATAGAAGTTAATGAGTATAGTCAGGCTTTATTCCTTAACTAGTCCTTTGTGCTAACGATATCCCACAGTCAGATCATTCTATCACTGTGGTGCACCTCGTAGATAGGCAGATGAGAAACGTGAAAGACGGAGAAAGAAAGGAAGAACAGCCAAACTTTTTGCCCAGAGAGAGTATGTGTTGACCCTGAGTAATTTGCAAATGCAAAGTACAAATAAGCTTTGGTCTTGAAGCCGTGCTGTTCATGCAGGTCCTCCTTGATCTCTGGTGGTATGGTAGTACTCCTAAAACATTCCCTCTATAGCCAGGTTTTGCCTTAAGGTTTACTGCACAGATTTATTAGTTTAAAAATAATTATGTTGGCCGGTCATGGTGACTCACACCTGTAATCCCAGCACTTTGGGAGGCCGAGGCAGGCGAATCACAAGGTCAGGAGTTTAAGACCAGCCTAGCCAAGATTATGAAACCCCATCTCTACTAAAACTACAAAAATTAGCCGGGCACGGTGGTAGGGATCTGTAATCACAGCTACTCAGGATGCTGAGGCAGGAGAATTGCTTAAACCTGGGTGGCAGATGTTGCAGTGAGCCAAGATCGTGTCACTGCACTCCAGCCTGGATGACACAGTGAGACTCCTCAGTCTCAAAAAAAAAAAAAAATGTTGCCTTTAAAAAAGTTTGGTATCAGTTCTGCTTAACACAATTTAAATTAGTTTTAAGCTGTGTGAAAAGACTTCCTGCGGCTGGGCGCGGTGGCTCATCCCTGTAATTCCAGCACTTTGGGAGGCCGAGGCGGGCGGATCACAAGGTCAAGAGATCTAGACCATCCTGGCCAACATGGTGAAACCCCGTCTCTACTAAAAAATACAAAAATTAGCTGGGCGTGGTGGTGCGCGCCTGTAGTCCCAGCTATTCGGGAGGCTGAGGCAGGAGAATTGCTTGAACCTGGGAGGCGGAGATTGCAGTGAGCCAAGACTGTGCTACTGCACTCCAGCCTGGCGCCTGGCAACAGAGCAAGACTCTGTCTCAAAAAAAAGAAAAGACTTTCTGCTAATTTGTTTAGGGGATGATTTCCATTAGAGTACATTTGAAGCACTCTGTAGTATGTCCTTGCCGTAGCTCCATAGTGACACACATGAAACAATGGATTAGTGCCTGGTTCTTACCCAGGAAATAGAAGAATTCTGTATTATAATAACATCATTGTAAAAAGTAGAAAGTCTTCTTCCAAATAACATCTTCAGATAGGGTTTTAAAAAATTTTGGATGCACTTCCAAATTCCTTCTCTTTTGGGTGCCCTGGCTCTTGCCAGCCCTCCCGTTCCCAGGAGCATGGTGCCCCCTCTTCCTAGCTGTTCAGGACTCCCCCAGCAGAATCTTACTTTGCCTGAGAACCCCAGTCTCTGCTAGATGACAGCAAACGCAGTGAATTCCTATTATAATTAGGACTTTCTTCACTTTGCTGGAAATTTTAGGCATTGCTGTTGATTAGTAGGGAAACATTAATTTTTCTTCCTCTGCTCCTGTCTGCCTGCAAATAGAGTTTTTTATAGTTTTTCTTGTAGCATACAGACACCAGATTGAGTACAGGGCCTGTTCTTGACTGTTGCCTCCAGGCAGAAAGAGATTCCTTTACAACACTATTCCAGTTAAAGAGTAGTGGCTGAATGCAATGGCTCATGCCTGTAATCCCAACACTTTGGGAGGCTGAGGCGGGTGTATCACTTGGGTCAGGAGTTTGAGACTAGCCTAGCCAATATGGTGAAACCCTGTTTCTGCTAAAATAAAAAAATTAGCCAGGCATGGTGGTGGGCACCTGTAAACTCAGCTATTTGAAGGTTGAAGCAGGAAAATCACTTGAACCTTGGAGGCAGAGGTTGCATTGAGCCAAGATTGCACCACTTCACCTGGGCAACAGAGTGAGACTGTGTCTCAAAAAAAAAGTGGAAGCAGTGCAGTTCCAGTGCAGTTCGAGTTGAGAGGGGCCTGTTCCCCCTGCACTTAAAGGCACTGTGCTCGGCTCAGAGCTTGTGAACACAGGTGGTTGTTTAGTACTCACCATGTGGTTGCCACACGTTGTTGCCTCTCACTGCGTGATGGGTAATTTAAAGGAGGACTCATGAAGGAGGTTTGGGCACGCACCCAATATAAAGAGAGAAGATTTCAACATGTGCTTCTGTGCAGCTTGAAGGAGCTTAAGGAGCAAGAAGATAGTTTGATCTGGAAAACTCCTTTATGAGAAAGATGATGGACTCAGATGCTCTGAGAACATTTGCTGCCTTTTGAGAATTGTGCCTTGTAATATCTGTCTTTCTTTTCTTGCAAAGCCATGATGGCACCGATTCTCCCCCTGACGCTGATGAAGTGGTTATCGTCCTCAACAACTTCAAAAGCAAAATTATTAAAGTAAAGGTGAGTTTGGTAAAAGTGGCATTCTGTTATTGGACAGCTGTCATGTAAAAATATGTATCTTGGAACCAGCCCAAGAGTCTCTTTGGAATTTGCTGTAGCAATTGTAGGAATACTGCTTTAAGGCAAAACGTCTTCATAAATGTGAGTTTGTGGCTTTCCTCAACTGAAAGGTTGTACCTTTTGGGTAATCTCAGTGAGCAGAACATGTCCCATTTTATATAAAATGTTCTTATAGATGCTATGTTGTTTATATGGCCACAACTCATAGTGTCGTTGATGATTCTCTTCTCGGAATATTGGGGGACATGGCAATGAAAATTTTCAACAATGATAATAAAATGATAGTCCTATTTAATTTCTTCTGACTTCTACTTTCCATTCTCAGAATTCTGAAGTTCTTAGTGCCTTAAATTCAAGTAGAGTATATTCTGGAATAAATAATCACTACACACAGTGAAACCTAAAATAGGCCGTGCATTGTTGAGCAGAAAAATGGTCACAGTGCTGCCAAGAAGCAACCCCTGTTAGTGCTAATGAATCCTGAAAACTGGTCACAACATGAAATACCTCCCTCCCAACAGCTAGAGCCCCAGCAGCGACACTCTTCCCTGGAACTAGCTGTTGGTCATTGAATCCTGCTTCTGGTTTCACTCAGATTGTATTTCTGGCACAGTTGAATTTGCGGTTCTTTGCTGTTGCAAGCTGAAAATGGGGCTGGTCTAATTAAAAGAGGTTGCTCTCTCCTCACATAAGGTTATGATGTGAATGTCCTGATGAAGATACTTCTAATGAATCCTTCTAGATTCTTGGTGGGGTTGTGCCTGTTTGTGAGAGAATTGATTAATAATTCTCTATTAATGACAGGCTCACAGTGTACATCTAGTGAGAGGCAGTTTTATGCCTGTGAAACATACTGGGAATAAGGTTTATCACATTCGATTGCAGGTTCAGAAGAAGGCAGACATGGTGAACGAAGACTTGCTGAGTGATGGAACGAATGAGAATGAATCTGGATTTTGGGATTCCTTCAAATGGTAAATTGACATTATAAAGAGTTATGTTTTTAAGAAAAACTGAGATAAAAGCACTACCCATCCCTCCTTTTTGCATCTTATGATCCTGTCTGGGCCTTTCACTTTCTACTTTGTGCAGCTACATCTTGCACTTAAATTTGGCATAGATGGGTATTTTACACTTGATGAACCCAAAAGAGGTTCTCCTAATACAGCAGTTACTTCTGCTCCATACTTTGTGACTCTCACTGCCTATGCAGGCTCTTTGGAAATTTGACTGCTCCTTGTTCAATTTATCTCCCATTGTATAAGTTGCATTCTGGTTCAGTCTCTTCCTAAAGCGACACTGTTGGGGAGCGAATATTCTTTTTGTTTTCCGCATAGGTTGGTTTTGTCGGTCTTGTGCTCTCTCTAGGTTGTGAGGGGAGCCTCATAACCACTCCTGCTGCAGCTTATCTGCTAGGGAAGGATGGGAAGCACCATCTCTTTCCTCTTACTTTAAAGGACTCTGTGTCCGTACCAGTATTTCAAGTGGTCTTGTTTTTACCCTTATTATTATAGGGGCTTTACAGGAGGACAGAAGACTGAGGAAGCGAAGCAAGATAAAGATGACATAATTAATATTTTCTCTGTTGCATCTGGTCACCTCTACGAAAGATTTCTTCGGTCAGTCTTGTTGATTATTTCACTATGTATGTATGAGTTTGTCAGTGTTCTTATTTAGAGAGAAAAGGTTTTGTGGGATTCTGCTCATTATACTTCTGTGTCTTTGAAGCACTCCTAGCATTGTGAGTAGCTTGCCATTTATGTTTCGATCCTGTCAACTCTGAAGTTGAGCTATGTAGTCAGTGCCTCTGGATATCACAAGGCTGTAGCCCTTTAACATCACTGTTAAATAATACACATTCATGAACTGTGCTGTTTACTGCCTGCCAGACATTGCTTAACCCAGAGGTTAGGAGGTTGACATAGAGAATAGAATGAGAATAGAACCATGGAAAAGATTCACAGCATTTTAGAGCTGGGAGACACCTTAGTTCTTAAATATGAACACTTCTATTTTATAAAGAAGCTGAGGCCCCAAGTGTGAAGGGACTTGTCTAAGGTCACACAGCCAGAGCCAGAAGAGGCCATGGGCTAGGGCTGGTTGATGTAGTGGTCACCAAAGGCACTCGGGAATGTCTTGTTACAGAGTGAGGAAAGCCTGAGAGTGACTTTTCTCATTGCCAGGGTTCTGTTCACTCTTAATTTTTCACTGCAGATGTAGTATAAAAAATCAAAATGTCATTTGTCTTATTTTTAGCCCTTTTATTTCCAGGACATAATATCCTACCTAAAATAGTGACACTAATAACAACTGAATTTGATTAAGTTCCTCAATTCAAAATGTGGTTTTATTTTCTGAGTAAGGAGGACTGAACTGGTAGCCTCCCTCTCTCAAGCAGGGCCTCTGTGTAGGCTCCAGGAGGTGCTGTGATTACACATTCTTCCCTAAGTACCAGATGCTGCTGTCACGTGGCAGGGGTTTTTGGAGAGTGATGTCAGTTACCCCAATCTCAAGTGTTCATCTGTACCATAATTAATATATCAGTTCATGAAGCAGTTTATTTAGAGGTGTAACAGAATTAAAACATTTGCCTCTGTCAGTTAAGTGTAGTTTTATAGGTAAGGAATGCCACTTCTCTTCAGTGATAACTTTGTAAGCTGGAATAAGTACATTTTTTCCTTTTCCATCACTGAGCATCTCCCTCTGCCTAATTGAGCTATTAGTTAGCTCTGCTATAAAGAGCATTTAGGTGTCTCGTGATTGACTATACATAATGTTGAGGTTGAAACACATTGGAAAGCTATTATTATTATCTACTTTTGTTTGGCAGCATAATGATGCTATCTGTGCTGAAGCATACCAAGACACCTGTGAAATTCTGGTTCTTGAAGAATTACTTGTCCCCCACATTTAAGGTTTGTTTCACAGGGAAAGGGAAAACATTAAGGAGATATTTACTATATATTTTTGATGACTTTTGTTTTATCTGTATACTTTAACAAATTTTCCATTTACTAAGATACCCTAATTTGGTTGCATATTTCTATTTTAATTATTCTTCCAGATTGGTCTATTTGAGGGAAACAGTTAAATTGTGACCTGTTCGAAACTTGGATAATACAGTAGGAGAGTCTTTTGTTGTTGTTGTCTTACTGAGATAATTTTCTCTTCCTCTGAAGCCTGTGTGCTTGCTTTAATGTAGAAAGCACAATAATGGTTTACACTGAGGAGAATGATTGGTGTTAGCGTGAACCACTCCCAGAAGATGTATGGAAGTAATGCTTCCTCTGTGCAAAACAAAACATGTACTTGAAGTGTTTTCTGCATTATTTATGTCGGCCAGTATTTGTCATTTAAGTTGATTTATTTGCATCCTTTTTTTTTCTGTAGAATTTGCTAAATGACTTTTAATATATTCAGTAACGATTTTCCTTGATAAGCCCTTTACTGCTGCCCCCCTTAAAGGTGCTTGTACTTAGAATCTGAAAGACTTATTCATTAAGGACAACACATTTGTCCAGAGTTGGCTTTGCCACGTTATTCCCTGGGTTAGATCTGGCCTTTAGGAAGGCTTGTTGTCAAGCTCAATAAATGCTTTACTGAAATCAAGTGTAGACAAATGGACTTAAAATTCATGTGCTGTAAAAACACACACAGGGACATAAATCTAAAATCCTTCTCTTGAACATTCTGTCATTTCATCTGGTGACCAGAAGTCATAAAGAAATGGGGATTTGACAGAGGTTTACATCTACTCTTCTGTATAGTTATGAGTGGGTCAGGGCCAGTCTTTGCAACCACTGTTTTGGTAAATGTGTTTTATTTGTCCTGTATCATAGTGGTTGGCTTACATTATGAAAGCAGTTTTCTCAGTCAGAAGAAATGATTATTTGTTGTTCCCCCTGTCTACAAATAGGAGTTTATACCTTACATGGCAAATGAATACAATTTCCAGTATGAGCTTGTTCAGTACAAGTGGCCCCGGTGGCTTCATCAACAGACTGAAAAGCAGCGCATCATCTGGGGTTACAAGATCCTCTTCCTGGATGTACTTTTCCCACTAGTTGTTGACAAGTTCCTGTTTGTGGATGCTGATCAGGTAGACCTTTAAAGGCCAAGTTTTGACAATTTGTATTAAAAGCAACAAATGGCTTATTTCTTTTTAAATGCTGTCTTTTCAGTTATGACAAAGGACATGCTCATTTTACATTTAGAAAATATGGAAATGTATCGCACAGATGTGATCACTTTTTAAATTTGCGTTTAGTTTATCTCCTTTCTATCTTTTTCTGTGTCTTTTTAACATCGTTGTGATAACATAATGTGTGCACTTTTATATCTGACCTAATTCATTTAACATGAAAACTAAAAATTAGAAAATTAACATTTAGCAGTGCTTGCCATCATTTCAATTATCTGCCCAAAATATAGAGTTATTGTCACGGGTGATAGACAAAGCTCAAGTGG
This sequence comes from Alouatta palliata, assembly GCA_004027835.1. Taxonomy (NCBI): domain Eukaryota; kingdom Metazoa; phylum Chordata; class Mammalia; order Primates; family Atelidae; genus Alouatta; species Alouatta palliata. The sequence goes on along the minus strand of PVKV010000090.1, from coordinate 72,839 downwards.
ATGTATGGCTTTGGCAATAGGTAACCTCCGGATATTCTTCCAGCTGTCAGGATTTGACTTACTGAAAGGGAACATGTGATTTTAGAGCATACAAACTGAAACAGCATAAATGTACTTCTGCCCACAGCCTTCCACTTCAGCCCAAGCGGACAGAAACCTGAATCTGTCACCTGAATGGAAGGATGTAATGTATGTAAAAGTCACTGAGACAGAGGCTTCACTCATCTCTTTGAAATTCTCTTTTGCTGGCTCAGCCTGAAGCTTGCCTTCCTAACTCTAACATAGCCACATTTAATCCTTGTTGAGTACTTAAGATGGAAAAAGCATTATTCTACGTCTGTCCATCCATATGTTAACTTACATATACTCCTCCCAGCAACTCTGTGACATAGGTACTATCATTATCTCCATTTTACAGATGAAGAAACTGAGGCACAGAAAGGCTAAGCAATTGAAATTTGTTTTATTTCTACTCCCACACACCTTGCTGAGTGTCTTACATGTTAGTGAGGTCAACCAGCTAATAACTAGAGGAATCAAAGTGCATCTATTGGTAGTGTCTGTACCACTAACCACTGAGCAACCCACCATACTGCCTTAAGTGAGCCACTCTGTATCTTAAGGAAACTGCATTAGAGCTGTCTGCATGGTTGCTTAACAAATGACTTTTGATATTCTCCAGATTGTACGAACCGATCTGAAAGAGTTACGAGATTTCAGTTTGGACGGTGCTCCTTATGGTTACACTCCTTTCTGTGACAGCCGAAGAGAAATGGATGGCTACAGGTTCTGGAAGTCGGGGTACTGGGCCAGTCATTTAGCTGGGCGAAAGTATCATATCAGGTACTGAAAAGAAGCACTCCTAACACTGTTATGGAGTTTTCCTTAAAATTGATTTTGTGTAGTTAAAATTGTGAATAGGTAATACATTAGTATGCTTGAAAAATAAAAATTATAAAAAATACGCAGTGGCCAGGCGCAGTGGCTCATACCTGTAATCCCAGCACTTTGGGCAGCCAAGGCAGGTGGATCACCTGAGGTCAGGAGTTCATGACCAGCCTGGCCAACATGGTGAAACCTCATCTCCACTAAAAATACGAAAAGTAGCCAGGCATAGTGGCAGGCACCTATAATCCCAGCTACTCAGGAGGCTAAGGCAGGAGAATCGCTTGAGCCCAGGAGGCAGAGGTTGCAGTGAGCTGAGATCATGCCACTGCACTGCAGCCTGGGCAGCGGAGTGGGACTCCATCTCAAAAAAAAAAAAAAAAAAAATACACAGTGTAAAAAAATATTCCTAATCCTGTCTCTCTCTTTCCTACTCAGTTCCTGCTCTCACAACAGATAACCTCCCAACGTATTTACTGTCTATCCTTCCAGATGTTCTTAATTCTTACATAAACAGCTGTGAATGTGTATTCTTGTTTTACACAAAATATGCTGCCTATTTATACATTTTGTAACTTGGCTTTTTTTTTTTTTAATGTCACATACATCTCAATATATTGAGAGATACCTTATTCCTTTTCATGGCTGCATATTATTCCAGTGTGTGAGTGTTATTTATAGTTTTTTCCTATGACCTACAATGTTGCAATGAATAATCTGCTAAATAAATGATTTTTCATATCTCAGATATATTTGTGGGATAAATTCCTAGAAGTAAACCTTTTAGGTCTAACAGTTGTTAGATTTCTAATGAGCACTCCATTATTTTCTCTGTGGGAAGTGTGATTTGGAGGATGTGCAGGGAAGAGGAACCTGTAGAAAGTGGCACATGCAGAGATCACTGCTGGGGTGTAGTGATTGCAGTTTCCTTCTTTATGTTCCTGGTCCAAAAGAACTGTAAGGACCATAATAACACTGGGGTTTCCCCCTCATAACATTGAAGAACATCATCAGGATATCATTGAATAATGCTCATTTACCAGTTACTGTGGCTTTTATTTATTACTGCTGCATTTGCTAGAAATCTTTTGTCAGAGATTATTTCTTTTGGATGACAAATATGGAACAGTGACAATAGCATAGCACAGTATGGATTTTACAGTGACTTTCTTAGAGATCTTTAAAGTAGCGTACTTTAACTCCGGAATATTTGGCTAATGACATGTTCCATTATTCAGTGTGTTTTCCTGTCATAATCCATGGTTGACTGTAACAAGTGGGTCTTCTTTATTCAGTGCACTATATGTTGTGGATCTGAAGAAGTTTAGGAAAATAGCTGCTGGTGACAGACTCAGGGGACAGTACCAAGGTCTGAGTCAAGATCCTAACAGCCTTTCAAATCTTGATCAAGTAAGTATCCATTTTTTATGGTTGACTTTGAGTGACAGGTATACAGTGTTGCATCAGAAAATGAAGTATTATTTGTGTCTTCACTTCTCTCCTCTCTCAGGATGGTGTCTTGTTTTCTCATGGTATGTGTGTGTATGTGTAAGAGAGAGAGAGAGAGAGAGAGATTTTTATCTGCCTTCAAGAGTAGACATATCAGCATGAAAAATGTCATAGATCTGATGCTGGTTGGGGAGAGAGATGGAAGGAGAATGCTGCCTCTCTGAACCACTACCATATCTTTGTATTTTGTACTCAAACTAATCTCATAGATTTGTTTCTCTACCTGCTAGGGTCAATTTGTTTTTCTACTGTAGGAACTAAATAGTTCAGGATTCATAGTATAGAATCACAGTATAGTATCACAGTTTCCCCTTTTTCTATGTCAGAAACCGTGGTGTATTTAAAGGCTAGCTAAATTACTGTTTGTTAATGTTAAGCATTTTTCAGAGGTGAGATTGTAGTTTAAGGGTTTTAGATATATATTTCACATATTTAAACATTTTGTTCTGCTGAAGTCTACTTAAATTTTTTCAAACCTTTATTGTGGTATGTAGCATCCATAAAGAAAAGTATATAAAACAAATACGTACATATTCACATACATCCAGGAATTATTACGAAGCAAATACCCATATACCACAACCTAGTTCAAGAAATAGAACATTATTAACATCCCAGAAGCCACCCTTCCTTCCTAACAAAAGTGTCTAGAATCATGACTTTTACGGTAATCATTAACTTTTCTTTGTGTATAGATTTATTGTTTAAGCATAAGCATATATCCTTAAACACTAGTTTAATTTGCTCATTTTCTTTGCCTGTATCTCAGTGGAATAATAAAAGATAAACTCTTTCTTTTTTTTCTTTTTGAGATGGAGTCTTGCTCTGTTGCCCAGGCTGGGGTGCAGTGGCATGATCTGGGTTGCACTCACTGCAACATCTACTTCCTGGGTTCAAGCGATTCTCCTGCCTCAGCCTCCTGAGTAACTGGGATTACAGGCAGGTACCACCATGCCTGGCTAATTTTGTATTTTTAGTAGAGACGGGGTTTTACCATGTTGGCCAGGCTGGTCTGGAACTCCTGACTTCAAGTGATCCACCCTCTTTGGCCTCCCAAGGTGCTGGGATTTTAGGTGTGAGCCACTGTGCCCAGCCAGATGAACTCTTTTGAGTCTAACTTTTGCTCAGCATTATGTTCTGTGATTCATCCGTGTCGCTGTGTGTAGTGGCACGTTTTATTTATCCGTTCACATTTGGGTTGTTTTCAATTTTGACTTCCATGGATATTGCTACTGTGACTACTCTTGCACGTGTGCACTATTCCAATTGTTTATACAACTACAAGTGGAACTGCTGGGTCATCAGATATGTGTATCTTTACTAGCTAATTCCAAAGTTTTTCAAAGTAGTTCTAATTTACATTCCCATCAGGTGTGTAAGAATTCCTGTTGCTCCATGTTTTGATCAATACATATTGGCAGTCTGTTATTTTGGTGGGTGTGAGCTGACATCCCATTGTGGCTTTTTATTGGGGAGTTTAATCCATTTACATTTAATGCAATTATTAATGAGGGAGGATTTAGAGCTGCCATTTCTTATTTGTTTTCTGTGTGTTACATCTTTTTGTTCCTCAGTTTCTTCATTACTGCCTTGTGTTGTGTTAAGTAGATATTTTCTAGTATATCATTTTAATTTTACTCTATCTTTCTGAGTTATTTTCTTTGTGTTTGATGTCAAATTATATAACTAAATATAATCCCTGAATTATAAAACATGTATTATATACCAACTTGGTCATTATTTATTACCTTTTTTATATATTGCTGGATTCTTTGTGCTAGTATTTAAGATTTTTTCATTTATGCTTTTGTGTGACATTGGCTTGTAATATCCCTATCAGGTTGATATCAAGGCTATGGTGACTTCACAGAATAAGTTGGATTTTATTCTTTTCCATTTACTTGTAACTGGTTTGTGTATGATTGGCTTTATTTCTTTTTTTCAGAGACAGGGTATCACTCTGTTACCTAGGCTGGAGTTCAGTGGCACAATCATAGTTCACTGCAGCTTCAATTTCCCAGGCTCTAGCACTGCTCCCATCTCAGCTTCTGAGTAGCTGGGACTACCGGCACTCACCACCATGCCTGGCTAATTTTTTGTTTATTTTTTTGTAAAGGTAGAATCTCCCTGTGTTGCCCAGGCTGGTCTTCAACTCCTGGGCTCAAGGGATCCTCCCACTTGGCCTCCCAAAGTGCTGGGATTACAGGCATGAGCCACAGTGCCTAGCTCTACTTACTTTAAAATTTGTGTGATACCTGGTATCTTCTAATTTATGGAGCTACTGTGGATCTGATTCTGTTGTATTATTTCTGTTATTCTTTTGTTCATACCGTCTCTCACGTATCTGTTTATTTTCTATAGTGTGTCAGGCATGTTTTTACAGAATTATTTTGGGGAATAATTTGAGTTCAAAAATGGTATCATCCAACAGTATTTGTTTTGTTTTGTTACACTTTTTTTCAGAAACTTGGGGGCCCTGGCTATCCAGGATGATTTTAATCCATTTTAAGGATTCTGATGACTGGAAGTTGAGCTGCATTTTTCTCAGGCCATTTCTGGCTTACTCTAAATCATAATGTGTATTCTTTTGGTACGCCAACCCAAAGCAAAGGGTTTCACTAGACCTCCCCTCAACCACCGCAGATCTTATATACAAATCTTTGTTACCTCAGGCCTGAGTAGCAGCATAGAGTCAGAGGGAAGAACCCAATTCTGGATTATCTTTTCTGGTCTTTGTTCTCCCCTGGTTTAGTAATTACTGTCTTGTTAGTTCTCTGGTGCCTTCAAAAGGTGTATGCTTTTTGTAATTCATTCAGCTATTCCAGTTCTCCTCAGGAGGCGTGCTAGTCTCATTTATCTAGTCCCTAAATGCTGAAAGTAAAGTTGTATTATTTTTCAAGCAGAGCACAGAGTTGGAACTGATACTGTGTTGATTCAGCTTTCTAAGCAGTGCCACAAGGTCAACAGTTTGTAAGACTTGAAGTGAAATTAAGATAAATCAAGATGAGTATTTGATACCTTAATCCAGCTTTTTTCTTTTCTTTTTTTTTTTTTTTGATACAAGGTCTCATTCTGTCACCCCGGCTAGAGTGTAGTGATGGGATTGATCATGGCTCGCTGTAGCCTTGAATTCCCTGGCTCAGGCGATCCTCCCACCTCAGCCTCCTGAGTAGCTGGGACAACAGGCTCGCACTACCAGGTCCAGCTAATTGTTTGTATGTTTTATAGAGATGAGGTTTTGTCGTGTTGCCTCGGCTGGTCTTGGAACTCCTGGGCTCAAGTGATCTACCAACTTCAGCAGCTATTTTAAATTTTAGTTTGTTGACAGGGTTTTGTAGAGAAGTATCATCTATTTATTTTTGTACCATCATGGAACATTTTTTACAAGTATCACAGTTAATAATTTCTGTACATTTCTCTGTTCCATGTAAATCTTAGGACGATGGAACATTTTACTGTGGCAAAATCAGACGGTCTCCTCAGAAAAAAGGTTTAAAGTATAGAGTAGAATTGGCTAGAAAAAATAATGTCATCTATTTGGGAGCAAGTCTCAATAGACAAGGTAGATTCAAAGCTTCCTTGACAGGAGCCTGTAAAATTTACGAACCACCACTCTATTTAGTTAACTTTCAAAAGTCAATAGGAGTATTTTTCTTAGGATTACCCTAATGAAGGGAGGTTTAGGTGCAGGCTTTTTGTAAGTTTTAAGCCAAAGCTTTTCAGTTGCTTATTATGGGCAGGTATTTTATGGATCCTCTAAAATGTATAGTTTTAAATAACTTCTCTAAGGCTTTGGTGGGGACTTTTTCCATTCTGAACATTTGTGATTGGCATGTGATCATAATGAGCAGCTGCATCACTGATGCGCTGCATTTGTTTAAGTTCCCCTCAACTGGCTGGGCGCAATGGCTCATGCCTGGAATCCCAGCACTTTGTGAGGCCAAAATGGGTGGATCGCTTGAGCTCAGCAGTTTGAGACCAGCTTGGGCAACATGGCAAAACCTCATGTTTTGTAAAAATACAAAAACTGGCCAGGCGTGGTGGTGACTCCTTGTAGTCCCAGCTACTCAGGAGACTAAGGCACAATAATCTCTTGAACGTGGGAGGCAGTGATGGCAGTGAACCGAGCTCAGCAGTTTGAGACTAGCCTGAGCAACATGGCAAAACCCCATGTTTTGTAAAAATACAAAAATTGGCCAGGTGTGGTGGTAGACCCCTGTAGTCCTAGCTACTCAGGAGGCTGAGGCACAAGAATCTCCTGAACCTGGGAGGTGGAGGTTGCAGTGAGCTGAGATCACACCACTGCACTCCAACCTGGGTGACAGACCCCGTCTCTAAATAAATACCACCAGAACTTTAGATACATGTGTTTTATTAAGTTTTTTTTTTGTTTTTTTTTTTTTTGTTTTTTTTTTTACCAAACAGGATCTGCCCAATAACATGATTCATCAGGTGCCAATTAAATCCCTCCCTCAAGAATGGCTTTGGTGTGAAACGTGGTGTGATGACGCCTCTAAGAAAAGGGCAAAAACCATTGATTTGGTAAGCTGTCTGTGGTATACTTCTGCGTGTTCGTCCAGTGGGTGTATAACTGAATCATGATTAATGACTTCTATTTAGATTCTTTAGGAATTTGCTAGATTCTTATTTAGACTTTCTCTGTAATTGTATAGTTTGTTGGGGCTGTGTGTAAGGTTAGCTGAGAGAAAGGAGAGTAGACCATTCCAGCCTTTTAATAGGTAATAGAAGAGGGGCACCGTTGTCATCCATCTGCTTCTTGTTGGATAGGGTTGATGTCTGGGGAGAGGCCAGTTGCAGGGATTGTCGTTCCTGTAGCTGTCGCTATTCTTGGAGCAGTGTCATACCTTGTATTTTTCCATGGGTGAAAGCTTTAATACGGTCCTGTAAAAACTGGGTGAGGAGTCGTAAGAGGCAGGGGCCAAATGCTAGAAGGAGAGAAAGGGTTATGGCAGGACCCAGGAGGGGCAGTAGTCAGGGTGCCCAGGAGTTAACAGAACCACTGGGGCCAGGTGAACTGACTGTCTTTAAGTTTTTGTGCTCAAAGCTTTTTGACAGCATCTCATACTAGCCCAGATTGATTGAGGTAGAAACAGCATTGTTTATTTAAAAAGAGACACAGACTTCCTTTCTTCAGCATTGAGGAGGTCTAGGCCTCTGCAGTTTTGTAGGATGACTGCTGCTGAAGAGATTAATTGGTTTTGGAAGTGAGTGATAGAGTTTGCTAATTCTTCTAGTAACAATTGGAAGTCTCGGGAGAGTGACTGGAAATATGATAATGAGGTTCCTAGGCATCCTGCTTTTAACCTGACACTAGTTGTGACTCCAAGGGCTACTAATAAGGGAGTGAACTGTATTGGGAAAAGAGGAAAGGGAAAAACGGTCCAGCAACAGAAAGCAAGTGTAGAGTTGAAGCACAATAACAAGGAATGAGTGAGACTGAGAGATCATCTGAGCCTTGTTGAAGTGAGAAGGGACTTTGAGGGAGCAAAGGCAGTGGGGTTGACTATTAAAAGAGTTAGGAGCTTGAGGAAGACTTGGAGTCTATCTGGGGGAAGGAGTTGGTAGAGGCTGTATTGGGAGGTGGCCTCTTCTAAAGGATCTGTGAGGTGGCTGATAGCATCCCATGGATAGTCAAATTCTCCTTGCAAATGAGCAGTGAATAGGTAGGTGAGTTAAGACTTTTCTACGTGTGGGAATGGGGAGAGAGGAGAAGACTTCTAATATTTGGTATGCTGTTGGGAGCGGGTTAGGGGCTGTTCCTCGTCATGAGGACCTTGGCACCTGGAGCAGGGGCAGAGGTGATATATGAAGGAGTTACCGCTCATGGGTCTTCCTTGGGGACGGGCATAAGGCGGAGTTCGGTTGGAATAAGGAGGGTGCTGGAGAATCGGCAGAGGTTGGCAGTTGGCAGGTCAGTGGGTGCTTCAGGAGCTCTTTTTAATCTGGAAAGATGGTACCAAGAGATATGTCCTGACAGTTTAGCTGCGGTGGGGATTGTGAGAAGAACTTGAAAGGGACCTTCCCACTTTGGTTTAAGCCTTGCTGGGTTAAGAGTTCTTAGGAAGACATTTCTCCTGGTAGGAAGGTCTGGTTGGTAGGGCCTTTGTGGAGCTTTGGGAGAGCCTAGTCTGCTTCTTCATGGAGGAGATGGTGGATGAGGAAAAGTATCGGGAGATATTCTCCTAGCTAAGAGTTAGAAGGGGGCCTGTTTTGTAAGAGGAGAGGGTGTCCATACATTAAATCAAATGGGCTCAGGAAGGAAGGTGCTTTTGGGCTGGCTCTGATATGGGCTAGGGCTATGGGCAAAAGGGAGGTCCAGGGTTTCTGGACTTCAAGAGTGAGTTTGGTTAACTGAGTTTTAAGGATCCCATTTGCCCTTTCAACTTTTCCTGATGACTGAGGTCGGTATGGGATATGGAGGCACCACTGGACGCAAAGGAACTAAGAGACTTGTTGGGCGATTTGGGAATGAAGCTAGGGCAGATGTCTAATTGTATAGAGTGAGGGAGACCAAATCTAGGGATGATTTCTATTAAAAGAATTTGGGCGACTGCTGCAGCTGTTTCTGAGGAGGTGGGAAACGCTTCTACCCATTCTAAGAAAGTGTCTGTAAGAGTAAGAAGAAACTTAGTCTTTTTAACAGGAGGCATATGGGTAAAGTCTATTTGCTAGTCTTCCTTGGGAGTGTTCCTCTTAGCTGATGTGTAGGGACAGGAGGAGAGAGGAGAGCGCCTTGGGAGGAAGTGGCAGAGCATATATGACAGTTTGAGGTTATCTTTGAGTGGGTTAATAGGTGGGGGGAAGAGAAATAAAGGCAAAGGAGAAGGTACAGGGGGTGTGCACCAATATGGAAGGACTGGTGAAGAGATGTTAGATTTTCTTTGGGTTTGTTCTTGGGGAGGATGAGGTTTTGATCTTTGACTATCCAGTTCCCTTGGAAGGAAACCCCTTGTTGTGACAAGGGCAGCAGGAGAGGGCGTCCCCTGTCCCACAGGTCTTGTCCAGAACAGAGGAGGTAGCCACTAAGTCAGGCATCCCTGAGACGGAGAAACTGGAGGCCTGGAGGCTGGAGGAATCCCTAGGCCCAGCACTGGGTCTTTTGAAAAGGCAGAGATGGTCAAGGGTTCTGGGTAAACGGCAAGAGGGTCTCTTACCCCGGCTGAGGCTCTGATGGTGGATAAGGTCGCCAGCAATGGGAGAATCTGGGAGATCCTCCAGGTCTTCGGCAGGTTTGGGAAGGAGGAGGGTTGGCCGAGAGAGAGGCAATAGGAGAGGGAGAGAGAAAGAAAGGGAGTCCCTTAAGGACGCCTGGCCAGAGCCTACCCCTTCCCAGGTTTCGGTACCAAAATGTAAGTTTAGTCAAGAGAAAGGGGAGTAGATCCAAAGTTAGGCAAGCAAGTTTTATCAACCTGCCAGGCTGCTCTGTAACAATCAGAGGAGACAGTCTGGAGCTTACAAAACGAGGGGTTTATATGAGATGAGAGGGGCATAAGGGAGTTTTAGGACTCAGATAATCCATTAGCTTGTAACAGGCACAGAGATAGTTTAACTTCCTGTGACTTTGTTTTAAAAGACAGGATTTTACAGTATGTTTAAAACAGGAATTTACAAAGTATAGATAACAAACATTCGTTTTCCCTGTCCTCCCCCAAGCTGCCCAAACAGCTGTAATCAGGCTTTACTCAATTTTAACACGTCTGGCAGCCTTGATGTGGTGCCTAGATAGAAGTTCAGAAATGCAGCTACAGAGCACTCAGAGTGGGGAAGAGGGGGTCAACTTACGCCTGGTTAAGAGGGGGTTTTCTGAGGCAGCTTGTCCCTAAAACTGTGGACTTATAGAATATTTCAGTGTTTTTTTTCCCCCCACTTATATTAGGAAACCAAATCGCCTAGCATTTAATGGGACTGTTTTCACAACTTACAATCTGCTAAGTCATTCCTTGGCTTCCAGTTTATCTCTGTGCCCTGTAATTTTGGGCTTTTCCTTTTCCTGTCTTCCAGTAGCCACTCATAGGTTCTTTGTAGATATAAATACAGCTTTACATAGCCCACTACCATTATTGCTTCTGGTAGAATATCATTTGGTTCCTAACTGTTGTTTTTTTGTCCAGTTAGGACTTGTAACCCAAGAACCTTTGAATTCTTTGTTATGTAGCCTTTCTTCAACTCAGTTGAAGTGTGTTCTTTTGACTTTCACAGTGTAATAATCCAATGACCAAAGAGCCCAAACTGGAAGCAGCTGTGCGAATTGTCCCAGAGTGGCAGGACTACGATCAAGAGATCAAACAGCTACAGATCCGCTTTCAAAAGGAGAAAGAAACAGGAACGCTGTATAAAGAGAAGACAAAAGAACCAAGCCGAGAAGGTAAGCACAAATTATTGGCTTTAGATCAGTACTTCTTTCCATTTATGATTTCTGCTTGTTGTAAAGACAATAGAATAATGAATAAAAGGAAGAGAAAAATCTCCCATTAATCTTTTCATTCTGACATCAACCAGTATATGTTTTTCATTTTCCTTTTATGTTGGCCTTCTTTTTTTTTTTTGAGACGGAGTCTTGCTCTGTTGCCCAGGCTGGAGTGCAGTGGCGCCGTCTCAGCTCACTGCAATCTCTGCCTCCTGGCTTCAAGTGATTCTCCTGCTCAGCCTCCTAAGTAGCTGGGATTACAGGTGCCTGCCACTGCGCCCAGCTAATTTTTGTATTTTTAGTAGAGACGAGGTTTTGGCATGTTGGCCAGGCTGGTCTCGAACTCCTGACCTTATGATCTGCCCGCTTCAGCCTCCCCAAATGCTGGGATTACAGGCATAAGCCACTGTGCCCGGCCTTATGTTGGTCTTCTAAACAGGATTTATTAATGTAATTACTATCTTTTCCCTTTTTCTGGTGAGAGGGATAAAGAGTATTTTAACTGTGACTATTGTTATTTAGGTTCATGAGTTTTGTGATACATAAACCGAACCTTTTGCAGATTTCTTGTCTGATTCTTTTTTTCATTAAATCTGTCAGTTATTAGTGAATAAATAAATTTAGATCAAGACAAGTATGTATTTGAAGTTCTTTTTTTTTTTTTTTTTTTTTTTTGAGATAGAGTCTCCCTCTGTCATCCAGGCTGGAGTGCAGTGGCATGATCTAGGCTCACTGCAACCTCCGCCAGGTTCAAGCAATTTTCCTGCCTTAGCTTCCCGAGTAACTGGGATTACAGGTACCTGCCACTGTGCCCAGCTAATTTTTGTATTTTTAGTAGAGACGAGGTTTCACCATTTTTGCCAGGCTGGTCTTGAACTCCTGACCTTGTGAGCCACTGCCTGACCTTGCGAGCCACTGTGCCTGGCCTCTTTTTTTTTTTTTTTTTAAAGACAGAATCTTACTTTGTCACCCAGGCTGGAGTGCAGTGGCATGATCTTGGCTTACTGCACCCTCTGCCTCCCAGATTCACATGATTCTCATACCTCAACCTCCCAAGTAGCTGGAATTACAGGCATGTACCACCACACCCAGCTAATTTGTTATTTATTTACTTATTTTTAATTTTTTGTAATTTTAGTAGAGATGGGGTTTCACCATGTTGCCCAGGCTCATCTTGAACTCCTGACCTCAAGTGATCCACCCACCTCAGCCTCCCAAAGTGCTGGGATTACAAACGTGAGCCACTGCACCTGGCTGAAAATGTATTCTTTAAAACAAGCATGTTGGGAAGGAGATGGAAGGCTTGTATTTAGTTTAGTGTAAGAACAGGAATTTAGTCTTTAATGTTTTCCCTATTGGGTGTGTCTTGAATGATAACTACTTGAAAAAATCATTAGAATACTAAAGTGACTTTTAAAAATATTCATAAGCTGGGCTCTAGATTTAAGAAAAAATTTAAATTTATTTACTTTTAAATTGTCACATAATTGTACATTTTTATGGAGTACATAGTGATGTTTTGGTATCTACATGGGCTCTGGATTTTTAAGATTTATTCTGCTTTAGACTAATTCTAAAAAAGTGGCTGGGTGTAGTGGCTCCTACCTGTAATCTTAGCCTCTCAGGAAGCTGAGATGGGAGGATTGCTTGAACCTGGGAGGTCAAGGTTGCAGTGAGCCCCTGCACTCCAGCCTAGGTAACAGAGAGAGACTCTGTGACAGAGCAAGACCCTGTCTCAAAATCAACCAAAAAAAGCAGTTGCAGAACATGGATCTTGAGTGATTTCCCTATACATCCCTCAGACTGTACCATGATATTAAATATCAGAGCTGGAAGGTTATATAGTAACCATAAAAATAATTAATTTAGATTCATCAGTTAAACCTTGAGGATTTCCATAGATAAATGGGCAAAGAATGTGGACACACGTTCAAGTAAGAGGAAACACAAATAGTAAATGAATTTGAGGAAACAGTAATCAAATGAAAGCAGTCTGTTACTAATATCTGCTACATGGAAAAAAATAGACATAATGATAATGCCATTTGTTTGGAAGATGGTGATGAACCTGTTGTAAACCTTGATGAAGCTTTGTGTATCAGAATAGCCCTTGTTAAAAAGCAATGTATCTGCCAGTAGGAGCCTTTAAGGTGTTTATACCCTCAGTAATTCCTCTCTTGAGAATATATCTTCAAGAAATAATTCAACAGAAAAAAAGAGTTATATACATGAAGAAATTTATTTTACTATTACTTATAAGCCAAAAGCATTAAAAACAGTTTAAACGTGCAAGAATGAGCTATAATGATACATAGAAAATGTCCATATGCTATTAAATAATAAAATAAAAATCCTGACTAAAAAATACATGCATATTTACTGAAAGTAAATTTACTGAAAGTAGATATTGTATTTGTGAAAGTAAATATTTGTTTGTGAAAACAGTTCCTTTGGAGTGGGATTTACGGATAGTTTCCATTTTCTAAAAATCCTTAATTTAGTTTTTGCTTTTAAAATAGAGTACAAAAACACCCAACCAAGCTCCCAAAGATTTAATAAGTGAGATAAGATGGAGGTGGAAGTACAAAAAATAGGTTACAGTGATGAAAAATGCCCACTTGGTGGTTTTTATAATTTGAAGATCCACTGTTTTCTTTTCTGCGGTTCTTCTTTTCCTTAGGTCCTCAGAAACGTGAAGAATTATGATCTCTGGAGAAGGATAGGAAATTACCCCATTTGAAAAACAGTTTTTATACTAAATGGTAGTTTTTTCTGATCTGTCTATACAACTGCTGATAAACTGACTGGGCAGGAGTGCCATACCCTTTGATTCTGAGCATTTGATTCTGACTTCTGCACTCCAGTGGGCGCTGGATCTTTGGGATTAAGACTATTGGATTTGTACCTCAGAGGAAGACCAAGTGGCTGTTCTTTTGGACTCTGTAAAGAGCATTCTTCTAGCCAGAGGGTGGAATGGCAGCAGCAACTGGAAGAAAATGAGTCTTTTGGTGCCTATACCCAAGAGTACACACACACGCTGCACTGTGTCGGAAAGCAGGCCAGCTGGAGCCGCCATGTGCTTCCTTACCTCAGTTTACCTGCAGCCTGCGCTGTACTGCAGATGCCCACCCTGCCCTGGCTTTGGCCGGGAGAAGCTCTGTTCAAGGTCCACACACCTCCAGGTTTATGCCAACGTGCTACTTGTGCCCTCCCCACCTTCTCTTCCCAAGCATTAGGTGCATTAAGTGAAATACAACCAACAGTGGTGTCAAGGCTGGTTCGGTGCAGTGGCTGGGCAAATTAATTTTGGGCCATGAGAGGGGTAGGTTGCAGTGAGGGTAGGGAAAATATCAGGAGTAGGAAAGTTCTGGGGGTTATGGAAGGGAAGGAAGACCAAGAACTGGCCATTCCCTTTTATAAACCATTAGTAGCATCATGGCTCATTTGAAATGAAAACATTACTCTTATTCCCCAGCCAACTGCAGTGAACTTTCTAGGTAATTGTTTTGTAAACAATTTTTGTATTTGTGAACATCTTTGCTTTTTCTTTCCACTTTCTAAAAAAGTCTGTTATCAGTTTCCTTACTGGATATAGCCATACTAAGCCCCTCTCGTATCCAGTCCGTAGGGGTCAGGCCCGCTCAAGACGAGCACCGCATTATCTGTCCTCTCCTGTGGAAGATTTTATCTCAGACCCAGGAGACGTTGCCTTGGACTTTTCTCTGCAAATGCCCTAGGTCTGGCACCTAGGTGTCCTCTCGGTCCTCACCCTCTGGGAGCTGCCCCAGGCGGGCATAATAGGTGAGGTGAGAGGGGGAACCTCAAGGCTAGAAGGTGTCATGAGACCCCTGGGCCTAGCCTTGCCACGGAGTTCCTTAGGAGTGTGGCATGGACTTTTCATTTTGCCAGTTCCCCAAGCTCCTACTCTGGAGTGGATATGCATTGAGGATGTGGACTCTGTGTGACGATGGGGAGTGGGGAGAGGGGCACCTGGTGCCTGTGAGGGCACAAGAGAGGGTCCTGAGGTTCAGGAGCAGGGACTTGGTGGTCAGGAAAAGCTGCTACAAGGAGCTGATGCTTAGGTTGAAGCCTGAAGACTAAGTAGGGGCTATCCCTGTGGGTGAGGGGTGGGCTTGAGCTAGTCTGTATCTCATGGAAGGAGCTGCATGGAAACCTGCACATGGCCAGGAGAAGGGGACTGGGTTTGATCTTGGGGGCACAAGAAGGCCCCGGAGGGATTTAAACTGGGTGCTGGCACGCAATGGGTTTTTTTCTTGTAATAAACTTTTTGTTGAGATCTATAGCACAAATTGAAAAGTACATAAACCATGAGTTCCACGGGCAGAATTGTTCCTGGTCTTAGATCTTAGGGTATTTGACAGATTTTCACAAAATGAGAGCTCTTACATATCCATCACCCAGATAAAGGAAGTTGGAGTTTATTTTAACACTTAAACATCTGATTACAGTCTGGCTTCCAGTAAGGGCAGAGCAGCTTGTATCAGACCAGCCTGCTCCTGATCATTACACATGCTATTGAAATGGTTGAAATGCACTGGAGCCTGCTGAGATATAGGCAAGAGAGGGAGGGGAGCAGCCTTCAGAAGAAGGGAAGCACACTGGGTAAGATCCACGTCCAAGTCCCTGTTCCTCATGTGGCTCACAGGGAGTAAAACAAAAGGTGGCAGCCTTACTAGGCCCAGGCGCCAAGTCAATTCAGGACATTCTTGGCAGCTGCAGACTGCTATCAGGGCACATCCAGAAAGGACGAAACCACAGAAGCCCCGAACTTTGCCTTGTATAGTCTCGTTTAAGTTCTTGGCGGGTTCCTGTATTGTACATAAACAGGGCAGGATTCCAAATGGAAAGCAACACTTGGAAGGCTGGAAAAGCTGAGCAGAGATTTCAGAATATGTCTGGT
The DNA here is from genome assembly GCA_004027835.1 of Alouatta palliata. Lineage (NCBI taxonomy): Eukaryota > Metazoa > Chordata > Mammalia > Primates > Atelidae > Alouatta > Alouatta palliata. The sequence goes on along the minus strand of PVKV010000090.1, from coordinate 57,096 downwards.
GCTAGGGAGAGAGAAGTTTATAATTCATGTTCCATCAAATTAGAGGGATGTGGTAACTATTTCAGGGTTTCTATTAAAAACCCAGGGTGTAGGCCTTAGGATTAGGACCACATCACAGAACTCAAATCTAGGGTCTAGGACTGAGGGCAAAACTAAAATAGGCCTGCCCTCATACAGCCTAAAAGTAAGGCTTCACAAATTCAAGGTGATCACTAGTAACCAAACTCTACTAAATCAGTTTTTATGGAAAAAAAAAAAAAAAACTGAATCCAGAGTCTCTATAGTATATTACTGAGAATGTCCAGTATATAATCACATCAGTAGGCATGAGAGGAAGTGGGAATATATAATATGTAATCGATAAATCAGGATGGGCACAGTAGCGCACACCTGTGACCCCAGCACTCTGAGAAGCCGAGGTAGATGGACTGCTTGAGCCCAGGAGTTCAAGACCAGCCTAGGCAACATGGTGAAACCCCATCTCGACAAAAAATTAGCCAGGCATGATGGTGTGTGCCTTTAGTCCCAGCTACTCAGGAGGCTGAAGTGGGGAGATATTTGACCCTGGGAGGTTGAGGCTGCAGTGAGCTGTGATAGTGCAACTGCACTTGAGCCTGGGCAACAGAGTGACACCCTGTCTCAAAAAAAAAACAGAAGGAAAAAAACAAAATCAAAACCACCCGTAGAAAACCAAGGAGTTGAAATCATTCAGTAAGAATGTTAAAATAATTATAAACATTTTTCTTAGACTTAAGTGAATGCTTTTTTATTGCCTTTTGATATGTCCTGAATTTGTCTGTGTATATTTTTTAATTGACAAATATTGTGTATATTCAAGGTTTACAGTGTGATGATTTGTTATACATGTGCATTGTGTGATTCTCACCTCTGAATTAGCAAACCCATCCCCTCCCGTGCTGCAGAACTTTTCTTTTTCTTTTTTTTTTTTTTGAGACGGAGTCTCACTCTGTTGCACAGGCTTAAGTGCAGTGTTGCGATCTGGCCTTACTGCAACCTCTGCCTCCTGGGTTCAAACAATTCTCCTGCCTCAGCCTCCCAAGTAGCTGGGATTACAGGCACCTGCCACTGCACTTGGCTAATTTTTGTATTTTTAGTAGAGAGAGAGTTTCACCATGTTGGTTAGGCTGGTCTCTTAACTCCTGACCTCAGATAATCCACCCACCTTGGCGTCCCAAAGTGCTGGGATTACAGGCGTGAGCCACTGTGTCTGGCTCCCTGGAACTTATCTTTAAACTAAGAGTTTGTACTCTTTGATCAGCATCTTCCCATTTCCCCATTTGCAGAAGAAAAGTCAGCGAACTTGAAGGCAGGTTAAAGAAACTATCTAAATTGAAAAAGAGGAAGAAAAGATTGTAAAATAAATAAATGAGCAGCTACTGAATAAACTGTGAGACCATGTAACAATTACACAACTAGAATCCCAGGATAGGAGAGAAAATGTGGCAGAAAAAAAGATAGGGAGAAATATTGGCCAAAATTTTGCTTGTTGTTTAAAATTGCAGTCTTCACCCAGTTTTGAGGCCCTAGCTTTGAGGTCCTGGCTAGAGGCCATGCAGTCCTCTGGAGCAGCCAATCAAGTTTACGCACAGAACTACCTCCCTTCTTGGGCTCAAGCTCCAGGCCAGCACCCTGACACCCCAAGGCAGTACCAGACAACCTGTGACAGCCCCTGCGGCCCAGTGCCTGCTGAGATTATTCCAGTCAGTCTCACTCTGCTGACTCTGCCTCACCTGTTCCTTCCTGGGAAGCCACCATAAGGGGTCTTGCCCACATTCCCCTGCTCGCTGTGCCCCATAACCGGTGGTTGCTTCCAGTGAGTGACTGCGTGGTGTGCCGTTTCTCCCCAGGGAACTGACTGCAGCACGTCAAATGTACCGTTTCTCTCTTGATCTGCATCTGGCCTCACAGAATCACCACTTCCTCCCATTAAAAGCAGGATGAATATAAAGAAGGCCACACCTGGGTGCATCATAGTCAAATGCTGAAAATTAAAGATACAATCACGAAAAAGTAATAGCCAGGAAAACAAAAATGCCGGCAGTGCAGGGGAACAATGACAAAAATGACAGCTGACTTTCCATCAGGAACGGTGGAGTGACGCCATAAAATGCTGAAAGAAGAGCTAACATTCTATATGCACGGAAAATATTCAACGAAGTTGGGGCCAGGCACGGTGGCTCACGCCTGTAATCCCAGCACTTTGGAAGGCCAAGGCGGGTGAATCACTTAAGGTCAGGAGTTCAAGACCAGCCTGGCCAACATGGCAAAACCCTGTCTCTACTAAAAATACAAATATTAGCCAGGCATGGTGGCGGGTGCCTGTAATCCCAGCTACTTGGGAGGCTGAGACAGGAGAATCTTTTGAACCTGGGAGGCAGAGGTGGCAGTGAGCCGAGATCATGCCACTGCACTCCACCCTGGGCAGCAAGAGTGAAACTCTGTCTCAAAAAAAAAAAAAAAAAAAAGTTGGAATAAAAACAACTTCATGGAATGCTGACAGAGTTCATCGTAGGAGAAAAGTACTACCAAAAAAAGTGCTAAAAAAAAAAAGCGGGGGGAAATTCAGGCCTCCAGGGAGGAAGGAAGAACACTAGAAATAGTAAATATGTGGGTAAATACACTATTTTTTTCTTCGCTTGAGTTCTTTGCAAGACCATTGAATGCTTAAAGCAGAAATAACATTGGTATATTGTGGGGTGTAAGTACATAGAAGTAAAATATATGACAGTCACACAGAGGATGTGAGCTGTAAAACTACTGTGATTTGTCATGAGGACAGAGCAGGAGAAACTGATAAGCTCAGGGCATATCGCTTTCTCTAGCACGGCCATCTAAAAAATGCAGTGTTACAGCCAAAAAGCAAAAGAAGAGGTATAATGGAATGCTTAAAACTTTTTAAAAATTAGGGCCAGCGGGCGCAGTAGCTCACACCTACAATCCCAACACTGGGAGGCTGAGGCGGGCAGATCACTTGAGGTCAGGAGTTCAAGACCAGCCTGGCCAAGATAGTGAAACCCCATCTCTACTAAAAATACAAAAGCTAGCCAGGCGTGGTGATGGGTGCCTGTAATCTCAGCTACTTGGGGGGCTGAGGCAGGAGAATTGCTCCAGGAGGTTGAGGTTACAATGAGCCAAGATTGCACCACTGCACTCCAGCCTGAGTGACAGAGTGAGATTTCATCTCCAAAAAGAAAAAAAAATCTCAGTTGATTTTTAAAAATTGATTAAATTCGGCCAGGCAGTGGCTCACGCCTGTAATCCCAGCACTTTGAGAGGCTGAGGCAGGCAGATCACAAGGCCAGGAGTTCAAGACCAGCCTGGCCAATATGGTGAAACTCCCATCTCTACTAAAAATACAAAAATGATTAGTTGGGCGTGGTGGCAGGTGCTTGTAGTCCCAGCTACTCGGGTGGTTAAGGTAGGAGAATCTGGGAGATGGAGGTTAAGATGAGCTGAGATCGCGCCACTGCACTCTAGCCTGGGCAACAGAGCGAGACTTCGGTCTCACACACACACACACACACACACACACACACACACACAAGTGATTAAATTCAACACCCTTTCATGATAACACTCAATAAACGAGGAATAGAAGAGTATCCCCTCCATTATAAAGACTGTATGTGGAAAATCCACATCATATTCAGTGTATAAGACTAAAAGCTTTCCTTCTAAGATCAGGAAAAAGACAGTGATGCCCACTTTTGCCACCTCTATTCAACATAGTACTGAAAGATGTAGCTGGAGAAATTAGACAAGAAAAATAAATAAAAGACACCCAACTTTTTTTGTTTGTTTGAGACAGAATCTCACTCCGTCACCCAGGCTGGGGTGCAGTGACATGATCACAGCCCACCATGGCATCAACCTCCTGGGCTCGCTCAGGTGATCCTCCCATCTCAGCCTCCTGAGTAGCTGGGACTACAAGCATGTGTCACCACACCTGGCCAACTTTTGTATTTTTTATTGAGACAAGGTTTTGCCATGTTGCCCAGGCTGGCCTCGAATTCCTGGGCTCAAACAATCCTCCCACCTCAGCCTCCCAAAGTGCTGGGACTACAGGCATGAACCACTGTGCCTGAGTATACCCAAATTGGAAAATAAATTATCTCTGTTCACAGATTATCTGATCTGATATATAGAAAACCCTAAGGAAGCCACAAAAACTTTTAGGACTAAAGAATGAATTCAGCAATGTTGTAGGATACAAAACGCACAAATAATAGTATTTCTAAACACTAGCAATGAACAATCCAAAAAGGAATTCTGCTTACATAGCATCAAAAAACAATAAAATGCTTAGAAGTAAAACAAAGGTGAGGAAAGCTACGCACTAAACTACAAAACATTCCTGAAAGAAATTAAAGTTCTAAATAAATGTAAAGACATACTGTGTTCATGAACTGGAAGATGTAATATTGTTAAAATGACAATACTCTGCAAACTGATCTAAAGATTCAATGTATTTTTGTCAAAATCCCACTGTTGTTTTCCGTAAAAATATGAAAATTTATTCTAAAATACATACAGAATTTCAACAGACCCTGAATATTCAAGGCATTCTTGATAAAACAGAACCATGTTGGAGGACATATACTTCCCAGTTTGAAAAGTTACTACAAAGCTATGGCATTCAAAACAGTGTGGTATGAGTGTAAGGATAAACATGTAGACTGATGGAATTGAAAGAAAAGCCCTTATATATGTGGTCAATTGACTTTTGATGTGGGTACCAAAACAATAAAGTAAGAACAGTCTTTTCAAAAAATAGTGCTGAGACAACTGAATAGCCACATGCAAGAGGATGAAGTTTAACTCTACTCGGTTGGCAGTGGTTTCTTCAGGACACCACCAAAAGCACAGGTAACAGAAGAAAAGAGCAGATGAATTGGAATTCATTAAAATAAAAAACTTTCATGCATCAAGGGATTTCATGAGAGTGAAAAGACAACCTAGGGAATAAGAATAATATCTGTTTATCGTACACCTGATGACAGATTAATACCCAGCTCATATAGGAAACTCCTACAACTACGCAGAAAATAAAAAAAAGCAAACAAAAGACCCGCCCAATGAAAAACTGGGCGGAGGACTTAAATAGACATTTCCCCAAAGAAGAGATACAAATGAACACTAAGGCCATGAAAAGATCTCCTATATCTTTAGTCATTAAAAAATTACAAATCAGAATCTCAATTTTAAAACTCCAACTGTATGCAGTAACATGTATATTTCCCCTTTTAGCTGTCAATTATTGCTCCATGTATTTATTGCTTATTTTTAGAAATGAGGTCTCCTTACATTGCTGAGGATGGACTTGAACTCCTGGGCTCAAACAATCCTCCCACCTTAGCTTCCTGAGTAGCTGGTCGTACAGGTGTCCACCAGCATGCCTGGCTTGCTTCACGTATTTTTGTTGTTGTTGTTGCAGTTTTTTTGTGGTGAAATTCACATAAAATTTGCCATTTTAACCATTTTTACATGTACAGTTTAGTGGTCTCAAGTACATTCACAGTGTTGTGCCGCCGTCACCACTATTCATTTCCAGCACTTTTCCATCATCCTGTACAGAAACTCTGTGTCCTTTAAATAATCGTTCCCCCTTCTCTCCTCTCTGCAGTCCCTAGTAACTTCCTTTTCTTCTTTTTTTGAGACAGAGTCTCACTCTATCGCCCAGGCTGGAGTGCAGTGGCGCTATCTTGGCTCACTGCAACTTTTGTCTCCCAGGTTCAAGAAGGCCAGTCTCCTCCTGCCTCAGCCTCCCAAGTAGCTGGGTTTACAGGTGCATGCCACCACACCTGTCTAAATTTTGTATTTTTAGTAGAGATGGGGTTTCACCGTGTTGGCCAGGCTGGTCTGGAACTCCTGACCTCAGGTGATCCACCAGGCTCGGCCTCCCAAAGTGCTGGGATTACAGGTGTGAGCCACTGCACTCCATGCAGCTCCTAGTAACTTCGAGTTTCTGTCTCTGTGAATTTGCCTATTCGTATAGGTGGGATCACAATATTTGCCCTTTTATGTCTGGCTTTATTTCACTTAGCATAGTGTCCTCCAAGTTCATCCACTTTGTAGCATGCCTTTGTCAGCTCGGGCTGCCATAACAAAATACCACAGACTGGGTGGCTTCAACCAGCACCCCCAGACTTTTTGGCAGCAGGAACTGGTTTTATGGAAGACAGTTTTTCCACGGGGTGTTGGTGAGGGTATGGTTTCAGGATGAAACTGTCCCACCCCAGATCAGCAGGCATTAGTTAAATTCTGATAAGGAGTGCGCAACCCAGATCCTTCGCATGCGCAGTTCACGAGAGGGTTTGCGCTCCTGTGAGAATCTACCGCTGCCGCTGATCCGAGAGGAGATGGAGCTCAGGCGGCAATGCCTCCTCACCCGCCTCCCACCTCCTGCTTTGTGGCCTGGTTCCGATCCATACCGGGCCACAGCCCGGGACTTAGGAACCCCGGCTTAAACAACGTAAATGTATTTCTCTCAGTTCTAAAGGCTGGAAGGCTGAAGTCAGAATGCCAGCAGGATTGGATTTGCTAAGTGCTTTCTTATTGGCTTGCAGAGATTGCCTTCTTGCTGCGTCCCCATATAGCACAGAGGGAGAGCACTCACGTCTCTTCCTCTTCTTGTGGGGCACTCATCCCATCAGGGGGCCTGCCCCCATCACCTCATCTAGACAATTTTGTTCCAACGGCCCCATCATGTTGGGGGTTAGGCCTTCCATACACATTTTGAGAGGGCACAGTTAAGTCCATAGCATAGCATGTATCAGAATTTCATTCCTTTTTAAGGCTAAGTAAATAGACGTACCACATTTTGCTTATTCATTCATGTCAGTGGACTTTTGGACTGTTGCCACCTTTTGGCTCTTTGTGAATAATGCTGCTATGAACGCTGGCATACAGTGTCTAGTCTCGGCTTTCCATTATTTTGGGTCAATAGGTAGGAGTGGAATTTCTGGATCATATACTTCTATGTTCAACTTTTTAAGAAACCACCATACTATTTTCCACAGCAGCTGCACCATTTTACATTCCAACCAGCAACGCACACGTGTTCTAATTTCTCCACATTTTCATTAACGGGGGTAATTTTTTCTTTTTTCTTCTCTCCTTCTCTCCCTTTTTTCATTTCCATCTCTTTCCTTCCTTCCTTCCCTCCTTCCATTCCTTCCTTCCTTCTTTCCTGCCTTCCTGCCTTCCTGCCTGCCTTCCTGCCTTCCTTCCTCCATCCTACTGGGTGCGAAGTGGTATCTTACTGTTTTTTGTTTGTTTATTTTTGTTTTTGCCAAGAGACTGTCAGTCAGTGTTTTTTGTTTTTGGGGTTTGAGACAGGGTCTTGCTCTGTCACCCAGCTTGGAGTGCAGTGATGCGATCACAGTTCACCTCAGCCTCGACCTTTTCTGGCTCAAGTGATCCTCCCACTGCAGCCTCCAAAGTAGCTGGGGCCACAGGTGCACACCACCACGCCCACCTATCTTGGTATTTTTGTTGAGACAAAGTTTCACCATGTTGCCCAGTTTGGTCTGAAACTCCTGGGCTCAAGTGATCTGCTCACTTTGGCCTCCCAAAATGCTGGAATTGCGGGCGTGAACCACCACGCCTGGCCAAGCATCTTTTCATTTGCTTTTTTCTCATTTGTCTATCTTCCTTGGAAAAATATCTACTCAGATCTTTTGCCTAGTTAAGAAAAAATGGGTTATTTTTCATTATTGAATTGAGAGAGTTATTTCTGTATTCTAGATACAAGGCTCTTATCAGTTATGTACATATCTATAGACATGTATCTTGATGTGTGTCAGAGGCTGGAGTGCTGTGGCTCGCTCATGGCTCACTGCGGCCTCGACACCCTGGGCTCAAGTGACGCTCATGTCAGCCTCCCCAGTAGTTGGGACCACATGTGTGCCACCACATTTGCCTAATTTTTGTATCTTTTTGAACAAATTTTTGTATTTTGTTGAGGATTTCGTCTCTACACATAAGAAACATTTCTCCGTATTTTGTCTTGTAATGGTAATGTTTTTGTTTGAATTTGGTTTTGACCTCATATTGAATGGGAGTTAGCAGTATTTATTTTGAGAAAATAAATCCACATTTATAACGCCCTTACCAAATAATATAAAATATATTTTTATAAAACTTAACAAGGTTAACAATTAGCAAAGTAAGGGAAAAATGTAATAAAATTATCTGATCACACAATACTTGTTATGCTGAAAACTTAATGAACAGAGAAGAAAAAGAAAAAAATCTGCTATCAGTGATTACTACTATTAACATTTTCACATATTTGTATGTGTATCCACATACACATATATATTAAAAGTAGGACGTATTGTATCTACTACTTTTATTTTTATTTATTTATTTATTTTTTTATTTTTTGAGACAGAGTCTCACTCTGTTGCCCAGGCTGGACTGCAGTGGCACAATCTCAGCTCACTGCAACTTCTAACTCCTGGGCTCAAGCGATTCTCCTGCTTCAACCTCCCAAGTAGCTGGGACTACAGGCATGGTGCCACCACACCTGTCTAATTTTTGTATTTTTAGTAGAGACAGGTTTCACCATGTTGGCCAGGCTGGTCTTAAACTTCCGACCTCAGTTGATCTACCTGCCTTAACCTCCCCAAGTGCTGGGATTATAGACGTGAGCCATTGTGTCCAGCCTTGTATCTACTACTTTTTAAAAGACAGTTTTACTTAGCAATTTTGTACATGAATGCAGCTGTATGTCTCTTTGGGCGCTTTAAGCTGCGTCTAAGAGGAAGCTCTCCTCAGGCTGGCACACACCCACTCAGAAAAGATTCTAACGCTTACACATCAGAAGTCAGAGCAAGGACGGTCTTCTGGCTGAAAGGTTCAGGTGTTCCAAGATGTCCCTAGTTCTCAGGTCCTTGCTGCCTCCCTGCCCCGTCATCCATAGCATCAGCTTTGTGCTGGGATGGCTGCCCACCACATCTGGCGCTACGTGCTTCCTTGTCCACATGGTGGGAGGACCCTGGCTTTCCGCATTGATTACCCTGTATTTAGTGTCAGGAGAGACCTTTCCCGAAGACTGGGCAAGCCTCTCCTGTTCCATAACCAGCCACTGGGTGCCAACCAAGCCTGTCTCTTGAGCTGAGACTAATTCCTCAGCCTTATTAGTGCTATTTCAGGTGGGCCAGGAGAAGGGGCTGGCTTTAGCATGTCCATTGCAGTGTGTATCACGAAAGTAAAAAAAATCAAGTAGTGCTTAAAAATATCAATGAGTCTGGGTGCGGTGGCTTGCGCCTTTAGTCCCAGCATTTTAGGAGGCCAGGGAGGTCAGATCACTAAAGCCCAGAAGTTCGAGACCAATCTGGGCAACGTAGCGAGACCCTCTCTGTTTTTTAAAAATCACACACATACACACAGATGCACCAGCAAGTTGCTGATCCATTCATTCTGTTTCATCTAGAGGCAAATCTTTTTCAACCCGTTACGCTGTTTTTCCCAGGATTTCCCTCCAAATTTCTCAAGCATATCCTCATATCCTCCTGTACTGCCATTGCTTGATACCTAGTGTGGAAACCGAGGACTCCACTCCCTCCAGCTGCGTCTCCTGCCTCCCCACTTCCCCTCCTACAGCATCAAGCTTAGGAGCTGTTATGACTGGAATTGTGTTCCCCTGCATATATTGAAGCCCCAACCCCTGCTGTGACTGTATTCGGGGGTAGGGCTTTTAAAGAGGTAAATAAGCTTAAATAAGGTATAAGGGACCTTCTGAGAGGAAGAGACACCGAGTGTGGGTGTGCACAGAGAGAGGCCACATTAGGATACAGGGAGAGGACAGGAGAGCAGCTGCAGGGAAAACCACCCTGTGGGCACCTTGGTCCTGGGCCTCCAGCCTCCAGAACTGTGAGCAAATCAACATCTGCTGTTTCAGCCTCCCCATCTGTGCTTTTTTGTTATGGCAGCCCTAGGAAACTAATAAAGCGTTAATCATTAGTTATTAGTAGACAAATACAGAAACAATTTGGCTAAATCAATAGTGATTTAATAATTGTAATTATGTAAATATTGTTTGCTGCTGAAACATGCTGTTCAGTATAACTCTTCTCCTTTCTGGAATAACTTATTTTGTTTTAACCGGAGGGTAAAGTCTCTCTGTCTTTGTCTCTGTTTCTTTTTTTTTTTTTTTTTTTTCTGAGACAGGGTCTCACTCTCTTGCCCGGAAGATTATATCACCCTGGAGTGCAGCGGCATAATATCTTTCTTACTGCAGCGTCCGCCTCCTAGGTTCAAGTGATTCTCCTGCCTCAGCCTCCAGAGTAGCTGGGATCACAGGCGTGCACCACCGTGCCCAGCTCATTTTTATATTTTTGGTGGAGACAGGGTTTGCCATGCTGGGTGGGCTTGTCTCGAATTCCTGCCTCAAGTGATCCTCCGCCTTGGCCTCCCAAAGTGCTGGGATTACAGATGCCTGCCACCACCCCTGGCCTCGTGCCCAGTTTTCTATACATCAATTTTACCCCAAAGTGGTCCAACAGAAAATGCTTTTCTATCTTCCTGACTCCACAGCCCCAAATGGGCGGTTTGCTCCTGCCACCCTCCATCTCGGGTGGGCTCCATCCTGGCCGGTGGGTTCTAGGCCAGGGTTCTACCGCTACACCCCAGCCCGCCCTTCCATTCACCTCTCCCCCTGGTGGAGCCTGTGTTCTGCGTTCCACGGCTTCCTCTCTCCCGGCTTCCCATCTTGTTTTCCCAAAGGACATCCTTTGTGAACAAGAATGCACAGCGGGCATCCTGGAGTCCTTGCACGCCTGAAGATGTTTTAAGTCTCCCTGACACTTGGCTGAAAATGAAATTTGAGGCTGAGAGTTATTTTCCTACATTATTGTTGAGCATTTTTGGTTGTTTCTACTTTTTCATATTTTAAGACTGTGTTACATGCTACATATTTTATTTTATTTTATTTTATTTATTTATTTATTTTTTTGAGATGGAGTTTCGCTCTTGTTACCCAGGCTGGAGTGCAATGGCGCGATCTCGGCTCACCGCAACCTCCGCCTCCTGGGTTCAAGCA
>PVKV010000090.1:29275-45928 GCA_004027835.1 Alouatta palliata | reverse complement strand
TTTATTTTTTATTGTTAAGAGACAGGGTCCGGCTCTGCAGCCCAAGCTGGAGTGCAGTGAGGCCATCATAACTCACCGTAACCCCCAACTCCTGGCTTCAAGTGATCCTCCTGCCTCAGCCTCCCAAAGCACTGGGACTACAGGTGGACACCACGACGCCCAGCTGCGTGTTTTTTTTTTTTAAACACCTAAACCAGTTCTCTGGGATAAAGTCCTAAACGGGTCAAAGGTTGACACACGTTTAAAAGATTTAAAACGATACGTGTTGCAACTTGCCTGAGGGCCGTTGTTTTGCGCTGTTTTTGCATTTTCATCAGCCCCGGATACCAATACTTTAAAAGTTGTTTGCCAGTTTGTTGAGGAAAATGATGCTTAGAGACCAGGCTCTGGCAGGGTGGGAGGTGCCGGGAAGTGTGAGGCAGGACCTGGGCCTGCTCCCGCCTTCCTTGCCAGCTCCGGGACCCTCCTTCATGCAGAGCGGGCAGACGCCAGCGCCCACATCTCTGCTGCGCTCCCAGGGCTCGCGGGAAGATGGGGCAGGGCAAGCGCTGGAGCAGCCTCTCCCAGGTGTCCCCGGCCCGCTCTGCTTCCTCTTATCCCTCTGTGCAAGTCTAAATACGAACATGAAGATGGAAGTAAACCTAAGCTCTACACATGACCCGAAAGGGAATTCCGGGGTGAAAATGTACCCCACCCTGCCCTGGCCGTGGGATCCTGGTGCAGTCACGTGGCAGCCAGCTAATACAAAGAAAGCTGCCACGAACATTCGTGTACGAGCCTTTCTCTGCACATGGGTTTTCACGCCTCCTGAATACATATTTAGGAATGGGAAGTTGGGATTATAGGAAAGGTAAATGTTTAACTTTTTAAGAGACTGCCTAGCTGATTTCCAAAAATAATTGTACTATTTTTCATTTCCACCAGCAGGGTATAAGACTCGCTGTTCGGCTGCATTCTTGCCCACACCTGGTAGGGCCAGTGTTTTAAAATTTTAGCCATTCTGGGGCTGGGCATGATGGCTCATGCCTGGAATCTCAGTGCCTGGGAGGCCTAGGTGGGAGAATCGTTGAGGCCAGGAGTTGGAGAAAAGCCTGGGCAACATAGCGACACCCTGTCTCTACAAATAAAATAAAATAATAAAATGAAAAATTAGCCTACACAACTGTAGTCCTAGCTACTCTGGAGGGTGACGTGGGAGTATCACTTGAGACCGGAAGTTGCAGGTTACAGCAAGCTTCTGCCACTGCACTGTAGCGCGGGCCACACAGTGAGAGCCTGTCTCTCATAATGAAAGTTAGCCTTTCTAGCAGAAATATAGTGGTATCTTATACAAGTTTTTTGTTTTCATTGAAGTTTTAATCTGCATTTCCTTAATGCTAGTGATATTGAGTATTTTTTCATGTCCTTAATTGCCACCTGTCGAACATCTCTGGTGAAGTCTCTGTTCAAAATTTTGCGCTTTAAAAAAAATTGAACTGGCCGGGCATGGTGGCTCACACTTGTACTCCCAGCACTTTGGGAGGCTGAGGTTGGTGGATCACCCGAGGTCAGGAGTTCGAGACCAGCCTGGCCAATGTGGTGAAACCCTGTCTCTACTAAAAATACAAAAATCAGCTGGGTGTGGTGGCATGCACCTGTAATCCCAGCTACTTGGGAGACTGAGGCAGGAGAATTGCTTGAACTTGGGAGGCAGAGGTTGCAGTGAGCTGAGATCACGCCACTGCACTCCAGCCTGGGTAACAGAGGGAGACTCTGTCTTAAAAAAAAAAAAAAAATGAACAGTTTGTCTTATTATTATGTTGTAAGAGTTATATGTATGTATTCCAGATACAAGTATATGTTTTGGAAATAATTTATCTCCATTTGTGGTTTGCTTTTTCATTTTTGTAATTTTTTTTCTTTTAAAACCTTCTTAAGATAACTATAGGCCAGGCACGGTGGCTCACACCTGTAATCCCAGCACTTTGGGAGGCCAAGGGGGGAGTGGATCACCTGAGGTCAGGAGTTCGAGACCAGACTGACTAACATGGCAAAACCCCATCTTTACTAAAAATATAAAAATTAGTAGGGCGTGGTGGTGCATGCCTGTGATCCCAGCTACTCGGGAGGCTGAGGCAGAAGAATCACTTGAACCTGGGAGGCAGAGGTTGCAGTGAGCTGAGATGGTGCCATTGCACTACAGCCTAAAGAGTGAAACTCTGTCTCAAAAAATAAATTAATTAATTAAATTAAATATAACTTTTTTGACTGGAACCATCTTCCAGTAATTCGCCAAAATGACGAACACAGAGGGAAAGAGGAGAGGCACCTGATATATGTTCCCTAGGTCTTTTGGAAAACATGGAGTTGTTCCTCTGGTCATGTATATGTGAATCTATAAGAAAGGTGATATTGTAGACATCAAGGGAATGCACACTGTTCAAAAAGGAATGGCCACAAGTGTTAGCATGACAAAACTGGAAGAGAGTCGACAGTGTTACTCAGTGTGCTGTTGGCATTGTCGTAAACAAACAAGGGCAAGATTCTTGCCAAGAGAATTCATGTGCGTATTGAACATATTAAGCACTCTGAGAGCCGAGACAGCTTCCTGAAACACGTGAAGGAAAATGATCAGAAAAGGAAGGAAGCCAAAGAGAAAGTCACCTGGGTTCAACTGAAGCGCCTGCCTGCTGTCCCCAGAGAAGTGCACCGTGTGAGAACCCATAGGAAGGAGACTGAGCTGCTGGAATCTCTTCCCTATGAATTCATGGTATAATAGGTGTTAAAAAAATAAAATAAAAGATCTCTGGACTGTGAAAATGTTTCTCTTCATTGAGTAGAAATGTGATATCCTATCCCCCAAAGAAATACTTAAAGCAAATTTTATTGTGTCCTAATTCATTCTGTAATGTCTTTACTCTTCAAATTGAATGTATTTCTTGCTGAAAGATGTGAGGTAGCTTATTGTGTAACAAATTACTCTCCATGATGAAAGAGTATGACTTTTTCAATTGTTTAGAAAACAGCCAGATATTATTTATGAAATATTTGGACTGGTTTGAAGATAGTTCCTCTAAATCATCATGGAAGAAATAAAATAATTTACAAAAAGAAAAAAAATAATAAAATCACTACAGACTCACACAAAGTTGTGAAATCAGTATCTAGAGTCCCATTACCCTTCCTCAACTTCCCTCAAGTGCTGCTACCTATGTAACTGCAGTAGGAAAGCCAACTCAGGAAACTGACATGGCAACATCCGGGTAGTTAGACTACAAACCTCACTGAGTTTCGTCAGTTTTGGCATGTACTCATTTGTGTGTGTGGTTCTCTGTGATTTAATCTCACGTGTAGAATGATGGGACCACCGCCACAATCAATATGGAAGTATTTTATCACCATGAAGAAATTCCCTGGGCTACCCTTCAGAGTTTCGCTCACCTCCTACACCCCGCCCCTGTCTCTCAGCAACGATTAATGTGTACTTTATTTCTATAGTCTGGCCATTTTCAAAGTGTTACCATACAGAATATGGAATCATACTGCAGTATGTAACCTTTTGTTACTTTTTTCCGGTAAACGTGCTTGCCTTGAGATCCATCCAAGTGACTGACTGCATCAATAGTTGCTGTTTTTTATTGCTGAGTAGTATTCCACTGCATGGATGTACACTCCATCCAGAGTGTGTATGCAGAGATTTTTGTGTGTGTGTATGTGGTTTTGTGACTGGGTTCCGGGGTGCAGGGGAGACTCAGTTCCCCTGAGAGGATGTTCTTCCAGGCTCTTGGTCTCTCACTCACCCAAGAATGGGAAAGGGGACCATGCCAGGCACCATGCACTAGCAAGTAAATATCAGACCCCAAAGAGTTTTTTCAGGAAGTGATTTATTTAGGCAGATAAAGAGAAAAAGGGGAAAGAAAAAGATAAGAGAGAAAAGCTTCCATGAGATTGTGGAAGGGACCCAAATATGGAATCCGAAGAGATGTGGAAGAAGGGGAGTTTTAACCTGGGAGGAATTCCCACCTCCTTTAAGTTTCCAGGCCTATGAAAGGAGTTCCTATAAACTTCCGCTGGAGTGATTGATCTTTGATTCTTTCCTGTGCATGAGAAAATTTAAACAAAGACCTCTAATCCCCAGATGGAGAGGTGGCGGAGGCATAGTGCTGGGAAGTTCTTGCCCTTGAAACTATGCCCCTTTGTGGACCCGGGAAGAGAATACATTCCTTCAGTTTTAAGGAGCAGAGAGTTTAATAGCAAGAAAGAACTGGGAAGTCCAAAGGAAGCAGCTCCCCCTACAGAGACGGTGACGGGGTGGTTCCAAAGCTGAAAGAGGAGACCTCCAGATTTATTTATTTATTTTTTTGAGACAGGGTCTCACTCTGTTGTTCAGGCTGAGTGCAGTGATACGATCTTTAGGTAGGCTCACTGCAGCCTCTACCTTCAGGCTCAGGTGATCCTCCCACTTCAGCCTTCTGAATAGTTGGGACCACAGACACATGCCACTGTTACAGGTAGTTAGACAGGCGTGAGTGGGGCAGGAGAGAACTCTTCCCTTGCACCCACTAGAATGTCTGGTGATGGTTCGACAATGTTCGCATTGCCTCTCTAAAAATGATTAATCAGCAGCCAGCACCAAAAAGAGACAAGCTCCTGCTGATCCACAGCTGTTAACATTAAAGTGTTAATTGAATGCAGGCCTAGGGAGAAGCAAAAAGAGCGTCCAATAAAATCTCAGGTATTGGGCGAGTGAGCCTGCACATGCACATTAGGAGACAAGATGGCAGAGTAGGACTCTCCAGGGGCCCTCGCTGGAAAAGGGAAGAAAGCCTCATGTGGACATCCATGCAACTTCCGAAACCAATTTCCTAAACCCACTGTGCGTGATGGCCTCCCATGGGTAAGGAGGGCACTACAAGTGGGCAGCCCACCCTGAGGGAAGAATCATGGGAGAGGGGCTCACGATGCTGGAGGTGGGCCAGCCCATAGAGTCCCAGCAGCAACATTCAACCCTGCACTTGTTCTTCAAGCTGCCTGCCTGGGTCTCTTCCAAGCATACCTTCCTTTCTTTCTTGTTCTAAAGCCTTTTCAAATAAACTTCCACTCCTGCTCTGAAACTTGCCTCGGTCTCTTTTTCTGCCTTATGCCCCTCAGTTGAATTCTTTCTTCTGAGGAGGCAAGAACTGAGGTTGCTGCAGACCCGTCAGGATTCACCACCAGGAACTCAGATACTGGCCACCGGAACATCACCACACCTGGCTAATTTTCTGTATTTTTTGTAGAGATGGGGTTTTGCCATATTGCCCAGGCTGGTCTCAAATTCCTGAGCTCAAGAGATCCTCCTGCCTTGGCCTCCCAAAGTGCTGGATTATAGGCATGAGCCACTGTGCACAGCCTTTTCCAGAGTTTTTTTTTTTTTTTTTTTTTTTTTTGAGTCTGAGTTTCGCTCTTGTTGCCCAAGCTGGAATGCAATGTCATGGTCTCGGCTCACTGCAACCTCTGCCACCCAGGTTCAAGTGATTTTCTTGCCTCAGCCTCCTGAGAAGCTGGGATTACAGATGCCTGCCACCATGCCTGGCTAATTTTTGTATTTTTAGTACACATGGGTTTTCAACAGATTAACCAGGCGGGTCTCCAACTCCTGACCTCACAATCCGCCTGCCTTGGCCTCCCAAAGTGCTGGGATTACAGGTATGAACCACTGCACCAGCCATATCCAGAGATTTTTAAACTGTTCATCCATTGAAGGAAGCTTTGGTTGTTTTTTGTTTCTGAATGTTATTGTTGACCAAGAGAGTCAAACTCTGTGAAGTGTTTGAAGACATTTATTCTGAGCCAAATATGAGTGACCATGGTCCACGTCACAGTTTCAGGAGATCCTGAGAACCTGGTCAGCCTACGGGTTGGTTTTATATGTTTTAGGGAGACGTAAGACATCAATCAATATATGTAAGATGTACATTGGTTTGGTTGGGAAAGATGGGACAACTGGAAGTGGAGGTGGATGGGGTGGGGTTGGGGTTCCAGGTAATAGGCTGATTCAAAGATTTTCTGATTGGCAATTGGTTGAGAGTTTATCTAAAGCCTTGGAATTAATAGAAGGGAGTGACCACTCACTCCCATGATGGCCTGAGCTAGTGTTTCAGGTTTATTTTAGAAAGCCCTTGGCCGACAGGAGGGGTCTGTTTAGTTGTTTGGGGGGCTCAGAATTGTATTTTTGGTTTACATTATGAATCAGGTGGGAAGAACATTTGTGCACAGGTTTGTTTGTTTGCTTGTTTGAGACGGGTTCTGGCTCTGTCACCCAGGCTGGTGCGCAACAGCACGATCACAGCTCACTGCAACCTGTATCTCCTGGGCTCAAGCAATCCTCCCACCGCAGCCTTCTAAGTAACTGGGACTACAGGTATATGCCACCACGCCTGGCTGTTTTGTTTTTTTTTTTCCATTTTTAGTACAGACAGGGTTTCATCATGTTCACCAGGCTAGTCTCAAACTCCTGAGCTTAAAGTGATCCGCCTGCGTTGGCCTCCCAAAGTGCTGGAATTACAGGTGTGAGCCAGCACGCCTGGCCCTGTGCACAGGTTTTGTGAGAGCATGAGTTTTCATTTCTTTGGGATAAATGTCTAAGAGTATTAGTACTGGTTGTTTTATCGTTACATGTTTAGTATGAAACACATGCTCAGTGCCACAAAGAAAACTCAGCACTGAGACAAAGGACCTCCCAGCAAAGCAATTTTTACTTCCTGCACTGCAGGAAGGGTAGCCATGTTGCTATGAGAGTGCAACGAACAAAGGAAAAGCAGACATATTTATCCCTTATGCATTTGGGGTTGTCCTTATTGCTGTGTCTGATCTCCATTGGTTGGAGCCAGACCTCACACTCTTAACCCAATTGGCTAATAATGTAAAACTTTTTAAAACAGGCAAGAGGCATAGGCCGTGAGCTGGGACATGCCTGTGAGCACGTCCAGCACAGATATCTTGGTTAAAGTACATGGACATAGAATATACTTACTACGTGCCTGTAAGCATGGCATGTCTAACAGCTACATAGGATAGGCCTTAACAAAGAGTTATTAGCAAATTTATTCTTTAACAAGAAAGAAAACTTTAAAGAGGAACGTTCCTGCTTTCCACATAATGTAAACCAAAAATAAAATTCTAAGGCCCCTAACCATCTGAATGGACTTCCTCTTCAGCCAGAACACTCTAAAATTTGACCTGAGAGACTGGTTCAGGCCATAACAGGAAGTGGAGGTCAGACATGCCTCATTATACCTCTCTGGCATTACATCAACACAGACCTTAAGTCTGTTAGGAAACATTTACAATCTATTCTCTCTGAAGCCTGCTACCTGGAGACTTCATCTATGTGATAAAACCTAGATTTCCACAACCTCTTATGTCAACCCAGACATTCCTTTCTATTGATAACTCTTTCAACCAATTGCTAAGTAGAAAAATCTACATATAACCTGAAATTCCACTCTCACACTTCGAGTTGTCCTGCCTTTCTGGACTGAACCAATGTTATTTCCTAAATGTATTTGATGGAAGTTTCACGTCTCCCTAAAATGTATAAAACCGACCTATACCCCGACCACCTTAGACAACATGTTTAGGACCTCCTGAGGGCTGTGTCATGGGCCATGGTCACTCATATTTGGCTCAATAAATCTCATCAAATATTTTGCAGAGTTTCACTCTTTGTTGACAATAAGAAATCACTGAATTATTTTGCAGACTGGCTGTACCATTTTCCGTTCCAGTTTCGTTGCTTCTGTGCCAGCATTTGGTGTTATCCCTTTTTTTTAAAAATATATATTTTAATTAAAAAAGCCTACAGCACTCAGTATTCCCAGGCGGTCTCCCATCCAAGTACTAACCAGGACCGACCCTGCTTAGCTTCTGAGGTCAGATGAGATCGGGCACATTTGGGGTGGTATGGCTGTAGACTATCCCTATTTTTTATTTGCACTATTCTAATAAATGTGTAACGACATTTTATTCTGGTCTCCATTTGCATTTTTCTTAGTTTTTTTTTTTTTTTTTGAGACAGAGTTTCACTCTGTCACCCAGGCTGGAGTGCAGTGGCTCGATCTTGGCTTACTGCAACCTCCTCCTCCTGAGTTCAAGTGATTCTTTTGCCTCAGCCCCCTGAGTGCTGGAATTATAGATGCCGCCACCATGCCCAGCTAATTTTTGTATTTTTAGTAGAGATGAGACTTCACCCTGCTGGCCAGGCTGGTCTTGAACTTCTGACCTCAGTTGATCTGCCTGCCGTGGCCTCCCAAAATGCTTGATTACAGGCATGAGCCACTGTGGCCGGCTATGTATGTTTTATTTGAGGCTTTCTTTTTTACTCACAAATCATTTAGAAGTGTGTTGGTTAATTCCCAAGCATTTGGAGATTTTTTCTATTGTCTTTCTGTTATTGATTTCTAGTTTAATTCCATTATGATCAGGGAATATACTCCACATGATTTTAATTATTTTAAATTTGTTAAGGTTGGCTTTATGACCCAAGATATGGTCTATCCTGATTAATATTCCATAGGTACTTGAAAAGGCTGCATTGTGCTGTTGTTGGTTAGGGTGTTTTACAGACGTCAGTTAAATCCTATTTGATAGTGTTGCTCAGTTCTCCCATGTCTGATATCGTTTCGATGTTTGTCCCCTCCAAATCTCATGTTGAAATGGAATTTCCAATGTTGGAGGAGGGGTCTGGTGGGAGGTGAATTGGATCATGGGGGTGGATCCCTCATGAATGGTTTAGCATCTTCCCCTTGGTGATGAGTGAGTTCTCAATTAGTTCACATGAAATCTAGTTCTTTAAAAGTTTGTGGCATTGGCTGGGCATGGTGACACATGCCTGTAATCCCAACACTTTGGGAGGCTGAAGCAGGAGGATCACTTGAGCTCAGGAGTTTGAGACCAGCCTGGGCAACATAGCGAGACCTCGTCTCTACTAGAAATTGAAAACATTAGCTGGGTGTGGTAGTATGTGCTTATAGTCCCAGCTACTCAGGAGGCTGAGGTGGGAGAATTGCTTGAGCCCAGGTGGTAGAGGCTGCAGTGAGCTGAGATCACACCATGGCACTTCAGCCTGGGCAACAGAGTAAGACCCTGTCTCAAAAAAAAAAAAAAAAGAAAGAAAGAAAGAAAGAAAGAAAAGAAGTGTGTGGCATCTCTCTCCTCTCTCTCTTCTCCTCTTGCTGTGTGATACACTGGCTTCTCCTTTGCATTCTGCCATGATTGGAAGCCTCCTGAAGCCCTCACCACAAGCAGATGCTGGCACCAGGTTTCCTGTACAGCCTGCAGAACCGTGAGCCAATTAAACCTTTTTTCTTTATAAATTACATAGTCTCAGCTATTTCTTTATAGCAATACAAAAATGGCCTAATACAATGTCTTTACTGATTTTCTATCTAGTTTCTATGTATTTCCAACTGTAACTGTGGATCGTCTACCTCTCCTTTCAGCTCAGTTTTTACTTTCGAGCTCTGTTGTTTGGTGCATATATATTTGGGATTGTTGTCTTCTTGGTGGCTTGATTCTTTTATCATTATACAATATCCCTCCTCGTCTCTAGCAATTTTCTCTCTGAAGTCTACTTTATGTGACATTCATATAGTCACTCCTGATTTTTTTTTTTTTTTTTTTTTTTGCTTTAAATAGCTTTATTTCCATTTGGTCCAAGGCTTGTTAGGGTAGTGAAAAGCTGCCTGGGGGCTGGAGGGAGAGGCTTAAGCAGAAGCCCTGTTACTTTGCAAGGGCCCTTCAGAAGTCACTGGGCTCAGTAGGCTCTTAGTCGTGGTTGAGAGTGAGCCTTTGGAAGAGAAACTCGTCCAGCTCAGCCTGAGGGCCGGCCAGCCTGCAGAGGTTGGTCAGGTGGTCACCCACCTTCTTGATAATTTTCACTTCCTCATCTAGGAAGTGACTCTCCAGGAAGTCACAGATGGGGGTCCGTGCGGGCAGAACCCAGGGCATGAAGACCCAAAAGGGCCTGGTTCGGATTTTAATCCAGGGCCGTGGCAGCTTCCACGGCGCCCAGGGTTTTGCCCCACTCATCTCGAGCCGGCTTCTTGATGTCCTGGAAGAGAGCGCGGCCGCCACGCTGGTTTTGCATCTTCAGGAGACGCTCCGATTCGCGGAAGAAGTGGCTCACGCCTTCCAGAGCCACATCATCGCGGTCCAGATAGTATCCCAGAGAGCGGCAGGTGTAGGAGGCCTGCAGGTACGCAGTGAAGGCGGGTGACGGCTGCCTCCACGTCGGGGAAAGAATTCTCACGAATCTGGGAGCTCATGGTTGGTCGGCAAGAAGAAGCCAACCACAAAAGTGGTGTTAGCAGGTCCCCAGAAGCAGGAGGTGGCCGAGGAGATGGTCCCGGAGGTTGCAAGTGGAGAGGAAATTGGAGGGCGGTCGGAGGCTGGAAGAAAGAGTCTCCGGGATCTGTTCCGTCCAAACACTGTTGAATCAAGAGACAGATCCGCAGGACCGCCGAACCGCATCACTCCTGATTTTTAAAAAATTAATGTTTGTATGCTGTTGTGATTTGAATATCTCCGTCAAAACTGATGTTGAGATGTAATTCTCAATGTGGCAGTATGGGGTGGTGGGACCTTTAAGAGGTAACTGGATCATGAGGCCTCTGCCCTAATGATTGGATTAAGGAATTAATGAATTAATGGGTTATCGTGCGAGGGAAACTGGTGGTTTTATAGGAAGAGGAAGAGAAGCCTACGCGGGCACATTAGCACCTCAGCCCCTCACTATGTGATACACTGCTTTGCCTTGGGGCTCTGTAGAGTCCCTACCAGCCAGAACGCTCAAACCAGATGTGCCCTCTTGACCTTGGGCTTCCCAGCCTCCAGAGCTATAAGAAATGAGTTTCATTTCTTATAAATCAGCCAGTTTCAGATATCCCATTATAATCAACAGAAAATGGACCAAGACACATACAACTTCTTTTCTCATCCTTTTTCTTTTCTTTTTTTTTTTTTGAGACAGAGTCTTGCTCTGTCGCCAGGTGCCAGGCTGGAGTGCGGTGGCGCAGTCTCGGCTCACTGCAATCTCTGCCTCCTGGGTTCAAGCAATCCTCCTGCCTCAGCCTTCTGAGTAGCTAGGACTACAGGGGCATGCCACCACACCCCGATAATTTTTGTATATTTTAGTAGAGATGGGGTTTCACCACATTGGCCAGGATGGTCTCGATCTCTTGACCTTGTGATCCACCTGCCTCGGCCTCCCAAAGTGTTGGGATTACAGGTGTGAGCCACTGCGCCCGGCCTTTTTATCCTTTTTCAATCTACCTATGTTATTATGTTTGAAGTCAGTGTCCTGTAGATAGCCCATAGTTGGGTTGTGTTTAAAAATTTTTTTTTTGGCTAATCATTGTCTGAATTGGTGTATTTAAACTATTTACACTTAAAATAATTACTAATATGAGTTTTTTTTTTTTTGTTTGTTTGTTTGTTTTTGAGACGAAGTCTCGTTCTGTCACCCAGGCTGGAGTGCAGTGATGCGATCTTGGCTCACTGGAACCTCTGCATCCCAGGTTCAAGTGATTCTCCTGCCTCAGCCTCCCGAGTAGCTGGGACTACAGGCATGTACCACCATACCTGGCTAAATTTTGTATTTTTAGTAGAGATGGGGTTTTACCGTGTTGGCCGGGGGTGGTCTTGAACTCCTGACCTCAAGTGATCCACCCGCCTCAGCCTCCCAAAGTGCTGAGATTACAGGTGTGAGCCACCGCACCCAGCCTACTAATGACTAATATGTTACTTGTTTTGTGTTTGTTTCCTGTTTCTCATTCCTCTCTTTCTCTTTTCTTGCCTTCCTGTGGGTTACCTGAACAGTTTTAAGGATTATATCTTAATTTATTTTAAAAATATTATTTTAAAGCTTAGGTAAAGTAGTACAGCTAAAGTTTAGTGGTCAAGGGCCAGGCGTGGGTGGCTCATGCTTGTAATCTCAGCACGTTGGGAGGCTGAGGCGTGAGAATCGCCTGAACCCAGGATACAGAGGTTGCAGTGAGCCGAGATCATGCCACTGCACTCCAGCCTAAGCAACAGAGTCAGATTCTGTCTTTAAAAAAAAAAATTAAAAATAAATAAATAAATAAAGTTTAGCGGTCAAGAAGCTTGGCCCAAAAGAGGTTATTATCATGTGCATATTCAGATATATTTCTAATACTTCAGTATTTCCAGTATTTTTGTAGGTTTTTTTTTTTTTTTTTTTTCTGTTTCTTTTCCTGTTTTCTTCCTCTCCCCTGGGCTACTTAGAAAAGTGGTCTACATTACAATTTCTCAATAGTTTTTTTTTTTTTTTTTTTTTTTTTTTTTGTAGGAGTTTGGGAGTGGCGGTTTAATAGGCAAGAAAAAGAGAAAGAGAAAAGAAAACAGTTCTCTTTAGTAAGAGAGAAGGGACTTCCAAGAGGAAAGGGTCAGATAGTTTTTTTTTTAATTAGGTTTCTATGCATATTTTTTGTGTACGTGGTTACAATAGGTATGACAATATACATATGTAACTTTTTTTTTTTGAGACAGTGTCTCACTCTGTCGCCCAGGCTGGAGTGCAATAGCATGATCTTGGCTCACTTCAACCTCCGCCTCCCAGGTTCAAGTGATTCTCCTGCCTCAGCCTCCCACGTAGCTGGGTCTACAGGTGCCCACCACCATGCCCGGCTGACAATATACATATATAACTTATCACAGTCTAGTCTACTGGTACTGATACTTCACCATTGCAAGTAAAATGTAGAAAACTTATTCCCATTTATGTCCTTCTTTCCTCGCCACTTAAGAAATAAAAAATGCTCATCATCACTGGTCATTAGAGAAATGCAAATCAAAACTACATTGAGATACCATCTCACGCCAGTTAGAATGGCGATCATTAAAAAATCTGGAGACAGCCGATGCTGGAGAGGATGTGGAGAAATAGGAACACTTTTACACTGTTGGTGGGAGTGTAAATTAGTTCAACCATTGTGGAAGACAGCATGGCGATTCCTCAGGGACCTAGAAATAGAAATTCCATTTGACCCAGCAATCCCATTACTGGGTATATGCCCAAAGGATTATAAATCATTCTACTATAAGGACACGTGCACACGAATGTTCATTGCAGCACAGTTTACAATAGCAAAGACCTGGAACCAACCCAAATGCCCATCGATGATAGACTGGACAGGGAAAATGTGGCACATATACACCATGGAATATTATGCAGCCATCAAAAACGATGAGTTCGTTTCCTTTGTAGGGACATGGATGAACCTGGAAACCATCATTCTCAGCAAACTTACACAAGAACAGAAAATCAAACACTGCATGTTCTCACTCATAGGTGGGTGTTGAACAATGAGAACACATGGACACAGGGAGGGGAGCATCTCACACTGGGGTCTGTTGGGGGGAAATATGGAAGGGACAGCAGGGGGTGGGGAGTTGGGGAGAGATAGCATGGGGAGAAATGCCAAATATAGGTCATGGGGAGGAAGGCAGCAAATCACACTGCCATGTGTGTACCTATGCAACAATCTTGCATGTTCTTCACATGTACCCCCAAACCTAAAATGCAATTAAAAAAAAAAGAAATATAATTAACAAAAAGAAATATAATTAGTATCACATAATGACATTTAGGTCAACAATAGACCAATATGTGATAGCTGTCCTGTAAGATTATAGTACCTCTTTTATGTTTAGCTATGTTTAAGTAAATACTTACCATTGTGTTACAATCACCTATAATATTCATTATAATCGTGTGCCATTACACTCTATGATGTTTGTACAATAACAGAATTGCCTAATGACTCATTTCTGAGAATACATCCCTGTCGTTAAGTGACGCATGACTGTGTTTCCTGTACATATATTGAGCATTGCATTAGACCGTAAGTTTTGCTTCAACCATCAAACATGATTTTAAAAACTATAAGGACAGCTCATAATATTTAACCCCATTTTTTAAAGCCAATTTCTCTGTTCTTTCTTTTCTTTTCTTTTTTTTGCGACGGGGGCTCACTCTGTCACCCAGGTTGGAGTATAGTGGTGCAGTCTCGGCTCACTACAACCTCTGCTTCTTGGGCTCAAGGATCCTCCTACTTCAGCCTCCTGAGTAGCTGGGACTACAGGCTTGTGCCACCACACCTGGCTAACTTGTGTGTGTGTTTTTTTTTTTTTTTTTTTGGAGACGGAGTTTCGCTTTTGTTACCCAGGCTGGAGTGCAGTGGCGCCATCTCGGCTCACTGCAACCTCCGCCTCCTGGGTTCAAGCAATTCTCCTGCCCCAGCCTCCCAAGTAGCTGGGACTACAGGCACGTGCCACCATGCCCAGCTAATTTTAGAATTTTTAGTAGAGACGGGGTTTCACCATGTTGACCAGGATGGTCTCGATCTCTTGACCTCGTGATCCACCGGCTTCAGCCTCCCAACTTGTGTTTTTTATAGAGGTAGAGTTTTGCCACGTTCCCCAGTCTGGTCTCAAATTCCTGATCTCAAGTGATCTGTCCGCCTTGACTTCCCAAAGTAGATTACAGGTGTGAGCCACTGCGCCTGACCTTTCTTTTCTTTTTGACGTTCCAGGATTCCTTTTGTTATCACTTCCATTTTGTTCAGAAGATGACTTTTATGCGTTCTGTAGGAGTAGGTCAGCTGGTGACAAATTCTCTTGTGCTTCTCTGCCTCACAGACTTAATTTCTCCTCATTCGTAATAAATATTTTTATTCACCATAGAGTTGACATTGATAGTTTTTTCTTTCAGCATTGGAAAATGGTTGTGCCACTTGCTTCTTGCCTCCATGATTTCACATAAGAAATCTGCTGTTGTCTGACTTTTTTTTTTAGAAGGAGTCTTGCTCGTCGCCCAGGCTGGAGTACAGTGGTATGATCTCAGTTCACTGCAGCCTCCACCTCCTGGGTTCAAGTGATTCTCCTGCCTCAGCCTCCCAAGCAGCTGGGTTCACAGGCATGTGCCACCACACCTGGCTAATTTTTGAATTTTTAGTAGAGACGAGATTTTGCCATGTTGGCATTGCTGGTCGTCAACTCCTGATCTCAAGTGATCTGCCCATGTCAGCCTCCCAAAGTGCTGGGATTACAGGCGTCAGCCATATGGCCCAGCCAGATTTGTTCTTTCACAGGTGATGTGATGTATCACTTTTATCTATCTTCAGGGATTTTTCTTTGTCTTTACTTTTCACAGGTTTGATGACAATGTGTTTTGGGTTGTATTTCTTTAGGTTTACTCTGGAGTTCACTTAGCTTCTTGAATGAATAGGTTTATGCCTTTCACCAAATTTTGAAAAACTGCCGTGATAATTTCTTCAAATATTTTTCCTGCCCCACACTTTATCTTCTCCTTTTAGTACTTTGACGATATAAATGTTAGCTCTCGTGCTGTTGTTTTCCCACATGTCTCTGAGGCTCTGTTCATTTCTTTCCTATTTTCCCTTCTATTTTCCCTTCGTTGGTCAGACTAGGTAAATTCTGTTGATCTGGCTTAAATATTTTTTAGTATCTTCTCTTCAACTTATTACTGAGCCCATCCAGTGAGCGTTAGGAAACTGATGCACTGTCTACTGTGCTAACGAGCCCCACCATTCAATGAGTTTTAAATTTTGATTATTTAAAAATTTAACAATTTCCATTGGTTCTTTTTACTTTTATTTTGTTTTTGGGGGGAAGGAGTTTCGTTCTTGTTGCCCAGGCTGGAGTGCAATGGCATGATCTCAGCTCACTGCAACCTCCACCTCCCAGGTCAAGCAATTCTCCTGCCTCAGCCTCTCAGGTAGCTAGGATTATAGGCACACACCATCACGTCTGGCTAATTTTTGTGTTTATAGTAGAAATGGGGTTTCACCATGTTGGCCAGGCTGGTCTCGAACTCCTGATCTCAGATGGTCCCCCAGCCTCAGCCTCCCAAAGTGCTGGGATAACAGGCACGAGCCACTACACCTGGCCTATTTTTATTTTTTTGAGATAAGGTCTCACTCTGTCACCCAGGTTGGATCGGAGTGGCTCTGCACTCCACTGAGGCTCACTGCAGCTTTCATCGCCTGGGGTCAAGCAATCCTCTTACCACGTCAACCTCCAAGTAGCTGGGACCATGGATACATGCCACCATGCCCAGCTAATTTCTTTTTATTATTATTTGTAGAGATGAGGTCTTGCTATGTTGCCCAGTCTGGTCTTGTACTCCTGGGCTCAAGCAATCCTCCCACTTTGGCCTCCCAAAGTGTTGGGATTGCAGGCATGAGCCACTGTGCCTGGTCATCATGAATTCATATCTTCTATTTATTTTCTTTTCTTCTTCTTCTTCATCTTTTTTTTGGTTGAGATGGAGTCTTGCTGTGTCACCCAGGCTGGAGTGCAGTGGCATGATCTCAACTTACTGCAGCCTCCGTCTCCTGGGTTCAAGTAATTCTCCTGCCTCAGACTCCTGAATAGCTGTGATTACAGGTGTGCACCACCATGCCTGAATAATTTTTGTATTTTTAGTAGAGACAGGGTTTCACCATGTTGGTCAGGCTGATCTGGAACTCCTGACCTCAGGCACCTACCTCAGCCTCCCAAAGTGCTGGGATTATAGGAGTGAGCAATTGCACCTGGTCTTTCTCTTTTCTTTCTTCCTTTCTTTTTTTTTTTTTTTTTTTTAAATCAAAG
>PVKV010000090.1:0-29175 GCA_004027835.1 Alouatta palliata | reverse complement strand
TTTGTATTTTTAGTAGAGACAGGGTTTCACCATGATGGCCAGGCTAGTCTCGAACTCCTGATCTCAGATGATCTGCCTGTCTCAGGCTCCCAAGGTGCTTGGATTGCAGGCATGAGCCACCATACCTGGCCATCTTTTCTATGTAGTTTTTTTTTTTTTTTTGAGGCAGAGTCTCACTCTATCACCCAGACTGGAGTGCAGTGGCATAAATTCGGTTCATTGCAACTGCCACCTCCTGGGTTCAAGCAATTCTCCTGACTCAGCCTCCTGAGTAACTGGGATTACAAGGGCCTGCCACCACGCCTGGCTAAGTTTTGTATTTTTAGTAGAGACAGGGCTTCACCATGTTGGCCAGGCTGGTCTCAAACTCCTGACCTCAGTTAATCCACCTACCTTGGCCTCCCAAAGTGCTAGGATTACAGGTGTGAGCCACCATGCCCAGCCCTCTTTCCTGATATTTTATATATTCTTTTATTTGTCTCAAGAGTATTGATAATTGCTCATTGAGGCATTTTTATGAAGGCTGCTTCAAAATCCTTCTCAGATGATTCCAACATGTGAGACTTCTCAGTGTTCCCATTTGTTGATTGTCTTTTCTCCTTCCAGTTCTGATTTTCTTGGCTCTTGGTATCGCAAGTGATTTTTTTATGGTATCCTCGACATTGCGGATGTTACACTATGAGACTCGGCATCCTATTTAAATATTCAATTACAGCAAGCCGTTATCCTGTTTAGGTTAGTGTGTGTACCTTGGTCTACCTTTGTAGGCTGTGGTTCTCATGATAATTTGGCTTTTGTGTCCTCTTCTGGTCCGCTTTGTGAGCTATCTAAAGGTTGCTCTCACAATCTAGGTCTCAAACCTTTTGGTGTATTAAGTGGATCAGTTTCAGCCGGGCGTGGTGGCTCACGCCTATAATCCCAACACTTTGGGAGGCCGAGGTGGGCAGATCACCTGAGGTTGGGAGTTTGAGACCAGCCTGACCAACATGGAGAAACCCCCATCTCTACTAAAAATACAAAATTAGCCAGGCACGGTGGCAGGTGCCTGTAATCCCAGCTACTTGGGAGGCTGAGGCAGAAGAATCACTTGAATCCAGGAGGCAAAGGTTGCAGTGAGCCGAGATTGTGCCACTGCACTCCAGCCTGGGCAACAAGAGCAATACTCTTGGGACTGAAGAGTTCCTCATGGGACTGAAGTCAGTTGTCAATTGTTGGTGGGGGCTGTAGCCACCTTAAGACTTGGTGAAAGAGTGTCTGCCTGCCTCAGCCTCCCAAAATGCTGGGATTACAGGTGTGAGCCACTGTGCCTAGCCGCCAAATATCTCTTTAAAACCACCACAGTCGTTAAATTTTCCTCCTATAGCTTCTTCCAGAAGTTTTATAATCTTAGCTCTTAAACTTCCATTGGTGATCCATTTCAAATTGATTTTTGTGTATGATGTAAGGTGAGGGTCACGATTCTTTCTTTCTTTTTTTTTTTTTTTTTTGTATATATATAGCTGTTTGTCGAAAAGGCTGTCCTTTCTCGTTGAATTGCCTTGGCAGCTTTGTTGATAATCCACCCTGTATGTTTGAGTTTTTTCTGTGCCTTCTATTTTGTTCCATTTATCTATGTGTTGAACTTTCCATCTATATCACACTGTCTTGATTTCTGCAGTTTTATAAGTCTTGAAATCAGGTAGTATATGTCCTTTCTCAGAGTTATTTTGACTATTTTAGCTTCTTTGCATTTCCATATAAATTTTAGAGTCAACTTGTCAATCTCTACAAAAAAGCTTGCTGGGATTTTAATTAAGATTGCATCAATCTTTAGATCAATTTGGGGAAAAGGGACATTGTAACAATACTGAGTCTTCCAACTGATAAACATAATTTATCTCTCCATTTATTTAGGTCTTCTTTAGTTTATCTCAGCATTTTTTTTTTTTTGTAGTTTTAGTGTATGAGTCTTACATATCTTTTGCCATAGAGTGGGGAATGGAGGCACAGAAGTGCCAGGGCCAGCGAGCCAGGCGTGCCTCTTAAGGATGGAGATTCTCCCCCTCTCTGGTCCACCTAGGCACAGCAGCAGCCACCAAGGAAATGGTGGATGAATGAATGAATGAATGAATGAATCAACAAATGTATTTCTGGGGCAAAAGTTCACAACTTTGTTTCTGATGTTCCTCCCTTGTAGCTGGACCTCCAAGTGAGTTCTGAAACGTCTACACAGTGATTGCTAGTTAGGACAGGGTTGGGGAATTCCAACTACTGAGCTTAGATGAGATCACAGGACTTCCCTTGCCTGATTTCCCAGGTGTGGGGCCTGTGAAGACCCCAGGGAGGTCATCTTCCTGGGGCTCCAGCTCAGCTCAGCACCGCAGGCGCTGTGCTAGACACTGCACAGGTGTTCATTCATTTAGGCCTCATGATGACTCTCTGAGGTAGATGCCATTTTTAGCCCCACTTTTGATAGATGGAAAACTGAAGCACAGAGGTTAATGAGCTTGCTTATGGCTACACAGGTAGGTGCCAGGTGTTTAACAAATGTTTGTTGCACCTCGGTATGAAAAAGAAAATAGATTAACCGCATAGAAAATGCGCCATATACACATCTGCATTGTGATTTATACTCCATTTTACTTAAATTTTGATCATATATAAAGAATAGTGTCTAAAACACCTCTGTCCACTTAGAGATTTGTAATAAAGCAATACATCTTGCCTGGGTTGAGAAGGAGAAGATTACAGTACTTTGGAAGCAAGTCCCCCATCCTGGATCTACATGCACGTCCAAAGCTCATGTCAAATTGTAATCCCCAGTGATGGAGGGGGAGCCTGGCAGGAGGTGAGGGGATAACAGGGGCAGAGTTCTCATGAACGAGTTAGCACAGTCCCCCTTGACACTGTATAGTGAGTGAGTTCTCACAAGATCTGGCTGTTTAAAAGTGTGTATCACCTCTTCCTTCTCTCTTGTTCCTACTCCTGCCACGTAAGGTGTGCCTGCTTTCCCTTTGCCTTCTGCCGTGATTGTAAGTTTCCTGAGGCCTCCCCAGAAGCAGAAGCTGCTATGCTTCCTGTGCAACCTGCAGAACCATGAGTCAACTAAACCTCTTTTCTATCAATTACCCAGTCTCAGGTATTTCTTTACAACACTGCAGTGTGAGAACAGACTAATACACTGGGGTGCCTCTCTCTGATCACAGCTCTCTCTCTCCCTACTACAGGCTACTGTCTTTCCAAAATCTTTCAGAGTCACAATAGATGAACAGATGTACAGTATATTCGTATGTATTTAGTAGTAAATTTCATGGGAGGATGGCAACTAGGAAAATAAAGGCCTAAAAAGACTCTTTGGGGATGTGATTTTTAAAAAGATTGAGAAACATTGGTTTAACCTAAATATTACTTCTTATTATCTGTTTTTTGAATCATATATAACTGGAGTCCTCTGCAGCAAGCAGTTCTGAGGGTCCCACATGACTGTGCACTCATTCCTTTTCCCTGCCGTCTGCTTACCAGTTTGCTGAACTGCTCCCTCTGCAGTCAATAGCCACTTGGGTTGTTTTCAGGTTTCTGCTTTACAAACAAGGCTCCTGCACACATTATTCTACATGGGTCCCGGCCCACCTGTCCTGGGGTCCGCTGGGGGTATACGCGCAGAGGAGTGGGCTTGCAGGACCCAAGAAAGCAGCTTTACTGGTTGCCTGCCTTTACTGGACCCTGCCAATCTGTGTTTCAAAGTCAATGCACAGTTTACATTCCCGCCAGTTGCATATGCAAGTTCCTTTTCTCTGTCTTTCCTGACACTTTGTATTGACAGAGATTTTAAATTTTGCTGATTTAGTGGGTGTGAAATGGCATTCCTTTGTTTTAATTTACATTTCCTTGATAACAAATGAGGTTGGACATCTTTTCACATATTTAATGGGCCTCCTGGTTGCTCTCTAGGAAAAACTGTCCTGAGTTTTAATTATTTCAGTTGTGTCTTTTTTCTCTTAGTTAATAGACCAAAAATAAATAAATAAAATACATTTATTCTGTATTCTGGATATGATTCGTTTTCAGGTATATATATTGCAAATAAGATTTTTTTTTTTTTCTTTTTGCAAGTAAGTTTGTTGCTTTCTTTTTGTTCTCTTTGTTTTTTTTTTGTTTTTTGTTTTTTGTTTTTCCTGATATAGTCTAGCTCTGTCACCAGGCCGGGGTGCAGTGGCACAATCTCGGTTCACTGCCACCTCCGCCACTCGGGTTCAAGCGATTCTCCTGTCTCAGCCTCCTGAGTAGCTGGGACTACAGGCGCCCGCCACCACGCCCAGCTAATTTTTGTATTTTTAGTAGAAACGGGCTTTCACCATGTGGTCCAGGATGGTCTTGATATCTTGACCTCATGATCCACCCGCCTCAGCCTCCCAAAGTGCTGGGATTACTGGCGTGAGCCATCGCTGTAGTGGCGCGGTCTCTGGTCACTGCCACCTCCGCCTCCCGGGTTCAAGAGAGTCTCCTGTCTCAGCCTCCAGAGTAGCTGGGACTACAGGCGCGTGTCACCACGCCCGGCTAATTATTGTATTTTTAGTAGAGATGGGGTTTCACCATTTTGGCCAGGCTGGTCTTGAACTCCTAACCTCGTGATCCGCCCGCTTCGTCCTCCCAAAGTGCTGGGATTACAGCCGTGAGCCACTGCGCCTGGCCCTGTGGTGCCTTTTTAAAGAACAGAATTTGGGTCAGGTGTGGTGGCTCACGCCTGTAATCTCAGCACTTTGGGAGGCCAGGGCAGGAGAAAGGCTTGAGCCCAGGAGTTGGAGACCAGTCTAGGCGCTATCGCAGCTCACTGCAGCCTCGACCTCCTGGGTTTAAGCGATGCTCCCGCCAGGGCGCCTCCCAAAGTTTTGGGATTACAGGCATGCGCCACCGCGCCCGGCTAAAAATCGGTCTTTTCCTTTGGCTTCTGGTCTCTTCGCCTCGGTTAAGAACTCCTAGCCACGGCCGTCCGGACTCTCCCTGGTGCGGGTGGAAGTTTCTGGGGCGCCCTCCTATGCTGCGGCCTGGAGAGTCTTGCACCCCCAAGTGTGCCCCTCCCCTCCCCGTGAGGCTGCGGGGCCGGCTGGTTGTGCAGGGGAGAGGAGGCCCAGGCGGCCGACCCCGTCACCTGCGCGACCACCGCAGGCCGAGGCGGGGCGCGGCAGCGGCAGCCGTGGCGGAGTCACCGTGCGCTCTGCCTGCCTGCTCTTCCTTTCCAGGTGAGCCTGGGGGCGAGGAAGGCCGAGCTCGGCCAGCGCGCCGGATTCCTCGAGTTCCCTGCGGGGCCGCCCCACCCCGCGCCTGCCTCTGCAGCCTCCAACCTTCCCGGGGAGGGCACTGCGGGGCGCTGGGTGCCCCCTGCCTTAGGAGGCCATTCGCCGGAGAGCCGCCCCGTTTAGAAAATGAGAAAGGCGCAGAAAAAGAAGACCAGTAGACGAGGTCCCTACTCGCATACAGCGCCACGGACTCTGCCCGCCCTGCCCTGCGCGCTCCCGCGGGGCGACGGCCGCGCGACCTTTCTGGGGACGGTCTCGGCCGTGCCCTGGTGTCCCAGGGGCTCGGATCCCGGCGCCCGCGCCTCCGCCGGGGCGACCCCACAGCCAGGCTCCTGCCTCGGTACAGAACCCGCCTCAGCCGCCGGCCTCTAGCCCCCTTTCTAAATTCCTGCGGGCCTCAGGGTTCGGGTGACAGGGCCCGGGGACCGGGTGGCGGGGAGAGAGGTCAGGCTTCCTCCGGTCGGGCGGGGAGGCGTGGCTGCGCGGGGGGCTCTGTTTCGAGGGCAGCGCGGAGCCCTCTGCTGGGCCCGGCGGGGACCGCTGGCTCCCCTGCAGCCACCGGACCCGCGACGCTGCGGCCAGCCCTTCCTAGTCCTCCTTCCTCCCTGGGCAAAGAGGGGCTCAGTACCGCGTGGAAATCACCGCGGGACAGGCACCAGGTGGGTGGGTGTGAGAAGCTGGGCAGTGTCCAACATCCTGTTACAAAGGAATTGCGGATATTTAAGAATGAAAGGAAAAGGATTCTCTTTTCTACACAGCTGGCAGTGTGGTGCTAACTGCTGGCCTCTTCCTGGGGCTACTTGATGTTGCCGTGGCAGCGTCGGGCAGCCACAGGTGAACCGTGAAAGACAGACAGTAGCCATAGATAGGGCAAGTGAATGCATGTGGCTGTGGGCTAGATGTGGCTTGTGGGCTGTAGTTTGCTGCCCCTGATGTAGCCTTGGAGGCCATGACTAAGGCTTTGACTTTTTCTCTGAGAGACATGAAGAGGCGCTGGGCGGTGGGGGTCGGGGTGGGGGTGTTGAGCAAAGAAATTACCTGGCCTGGCTTCGTTTTAAGAGGGGCACTCTGGCTGCTGTGTGGGGGTCAAGAGGGAAGCCAGAAGAGCGGGGTGGGGAGGCTCTTGCTATGATCTTGGGAGATAAGGGTGGTGAAGATGGGGTGAGAAGAGGCTCCTGGATGTACTTTGAGGCTAGACTTGGATTGGTTGATTAATTCGTTTACTCAGAAAGAAACACAAATCAAACTGCTGTGTTATAGTTGGCCCCATGTGGTCATCCTGAGCGAAGCTCAGGGGGTGAGTGTGAGGTGGCCACTTGCGAGTGGGGCGGGGCAGCTGCAGCTGGAGGAGATGGAGTGACGTGGAGCAGTTCTACCCAACAGGGAGGCCGGTGTCTGGGGAGAGCGCCTGGGGCCCGGCGGCCTGAGTGCTGAGGTCTGGTTTGCCAGCTGTGTGGGGTCCAAGGAGCAGCAGCCATTCTGGCAAGGGCTGGCCATCTGTGGCCCCGGAGCACAGCGGCAGGGCTGCCCATCTTGGACAAGCCACAATTGGCCGATCCCTGACTCTTGGGCACTGCTCTATACAAAGAAATACGTAGACACATAAATTAAAATGAAGCTGTGGGTTTTGTGATTCAAGCCTGTGATTCATATTCTGCAACTGCTGGTCAGTGCTGTGTTTAAGTAAAAATGTAGGTCTAGCATTTTTTCCCAACTTCTTATCCTGACAATTTCCTGACATGGATAAAAGTTGAGAAAATAGTTTAATACCCAATACACCACCGACTATCTAGATGCAACACCTGACTTTTGCCATATTTGATTCATATGTATATGTATGTGTGTGTGTGTGTGTGT
Source organism: Alouatta palliata (assembly GCA_004027835.1). Lineage (NCBI taxonomy): Eukaryota > Metazoa > Chordata > Mammalia > Primates > Atelidae > Alouatta > Alouatta palliata. Next base: position 22,042 of record PVKV010000090.1, on the reverse strand, counting down.
TTGTGTGTATACATACACATACATTTGAGACGGAGTCTCGCTCTGTTGCCCAGACTGGAGTGCATTGATATGATCTTGGCTCACTGCAACCTGTGCCTCCATGGTTCAAGCGATTCTCCTGCCTCAGCCTCCTGAGTAGCTGGGACTACAGGCACCCACCACCACACCTTGCCAATTTTTTGTATTTTTAGTAGAGACAGGGTTTCACTATGTTGGCCAGGCTTGTCTTGAACTCTTGACCTCAGGTGATCTGCCTGCCTCAGCCTCCCAAAGTGCTGGGATTATAGGCGTGAGCCACTGCGCCCGGCCTCATCTATATATATATTTTAACACAATCCCACATATAATGAGGAGGTTGAACAAGAACTATTTCTCAACAAATGTCTGATTTCCTCCAGTTATCTGACAAAAAAAAGTTATTGTTGAAAATAAGATGTGACATAGTTACTTTAGGATTTTGCTTTTGGTGTTTATATAACAGTGTGAGGCCTTGATTTGAACCTTCCTGGTGAGAGAATGAATGAATATATAAACAGACAATGGCCAGAGCATGTATAAAAATAGAACTCGGGCCCGCAATCTGCAGCAGCCAGGCCAGAAACTGACCCATTGTCTGCAGGAGGCAGCCAGAAAGCCAGCCTGCTGCCGTTAGTCAGGCTGCTAGGAAGTTGGTCCACCATCTCTAGCAAACAGTCCAGGAAGCTAAACAATGATCCCTGTGACAATCAGCCCCAAATGACCAGGATTAATGACTGCCCGCCTCTGTAATAAAAAAAAATTTTTTTTCAAGATGGAGTCTTACTCTGTCACCCAGGCTGTAGTGCAATGGTGCGATCTCAGCTCACTGCAACCTCCACCTCCTGGGATCAAGCAGTTTTCCGTCTCAGCCCCCCAAGTAACTGGGATTACAGGCATGTGCCACCACACTCAGCTAATTTTTGCATTTTAAATAGAGACAGGGTTTCACTATGTTGGCCAGGCTGGTCTCGAACTCCTGACCTCAAGTGATCCACCCGCCTCGGCCTCCCAAAGTGCCGGGATTACAGGCGCGCACCAACACACCCAGCTAATTTTAAAATTTTTAGTAGAGATGAGGTTTTGCCATGTTGGCTACGCTAGTCTGGAGCTCCTGACCTCAAATGATCCGCCTGCCTCGCGTCAGCCTCTGTAACTTTTGTCCCCTCTTTTAACAAAAGACCAATCAGAGAATACCAAATATTTTCCCCTAACCAATCCCACAAAATGCCCTCTTCTAGTTAGCTGCCTCCAGTTTCTCTATGCCGGCAGCCCCCGTCAGGGCTCCCCTGAAGCCTCCCTTTTCCACCATGAGGCTTCCCCTCTCTTCAGTCTGCGTTTTGAGTCTCTGCCAAACAAAAGTGACAATGGCCGACTCCCTTGCTAGAGAAAGCTCTGAATCAATATCCTTTGCTGTTCTTATTTGGCTGGTCTTTGTTTATTTCCACAATGGGATTATAATTTTCTTCAGCATGAAATTTTCTATGTAATCTGTCTTTTAAAGCCAGGGAAAAAATGGCGGTTTCCAAGTTGGATCCAGAGGCCTGGAAGATGAGCAGATGTTGTGGGCAGGGTGGGGTGGGAAGGAGCTTGGTTTGGGGGTGGGGGTTCAGGAGGGACCCCACCCTCCTAGGCCAGGGACAGAGGGACGACCTGGCTGAGAGGAGCATGGAGCACAGAGCCAGGTGGGGGAGGCTGGGACCTGTGGACTCAACACTCTCCTGCATTCCGGCCTCCCATCCCTGATCCCGGCCTTCCAGAGCAAACCTCAGGCTGCATGGGTGCTAACTTAGTCTGCTCAGGCTGCCAGAATGTGTGCATATTGATGCGTATATACCTCTACACATATGCATACATACAGGTATTCGATTAATTCGTCACAAAGTGGCATCCTGTTTCACACATTCTTCTGTATCATGATTTTCTCAGTCAATGATGTGTTGCTCTTTCTCCTTTTTTTTTTTTTTTGATAGAGATAGGGTTTTACCATGTTGGCCAGGCTGGTCTTGAACTCCTGACCTCAGGTGATCCGTCCACCTCGGCCTCCCAAAGTGCTGGGATTATAGGCGTGAGCCATGGCGCCCAGCCCTCTTTCTCCTCTTATAAGGACATCAGTTCTATTGAATTAGGGCCCCATCTTACGACTTCATTTAACCTTAATTACCTTTTTATTTTTTCCTTTTTGTTTTGAGACAGAGTCTCACTCTGTTACCCAGGCTGGAGTGCAATGGTGCAATCTCAGCTCACTGCAACCTCTGCCTCCTGGGTTCAAGTGATTCTCTTGCCTCAGCCTCCTGAGTAGCTGGGATTACAGGCGCCTGCGACTACCCTGGCTAATTTTAATTACTTTGTTAAAGGTCCTATCTTTGAATACTGTTACATTCCAAAATACTGGGGGATAGGGCTTCATGACAGGAATTTTGGGGGAACAGAATTCAGTCCATAACAGGTGGTCAGAGGCATCTGCCCCAAGGTGTCCATGAGCAACCCCAGTTCTTTTTTCATTTCTTCAAGACAGGGTCTCACTCTGTCACTCAGGTGGAGTGCCGTGATGCAATCAGGGCTCACAGCAGCCTTGAATTCCTGGGCTCAAGTGATTCTCCAGCCTGTCTCCTGAGTAGCTGGGACTAACAGTGCGTGCCACCACACCTGGCTAATTTTCAAATTTTTTGTAAGGAAGAGGTCTCTCTACATTGCTCAGGCTGGTCTTGAACTCCTGGCCTCAAGTGATCCTCCCACCTTGGCCACAGAAAGTGTCAGGATTACAAACGTGAGCCACCACGCCTGGCCAGCCATCCCAGTTCTGAAGACTTGGCACTCATGGGTTTATGCTCTGCCACCTTCTAGTTAGCAGGTTGTCCCACTGTGTGGAGTGGCTGCTCTCTCTCTGGTCCTCATGGATTGCCATACTACAGAACCGCTGTCTTTACTTCAGGTCCCTAGTGGGCTTCCTGGCTATAGGGAACCCCAGGCTGTAGCATATTTTGTGGACTATGCCTCTATGACTTTTGCACTTTTCAGGGAGAAGATGAACGACATTCACTTTATTCTCCAAGGGAAAGTCTATAAGGACCATTGCTCCAGGTGGCTGGGGCCGGTGAGTCAATATGAAGCCCCGGAAGGAGGAAGGCTGTGCACATGTCCTTTAGGACGCTGGGTGGTGGAGGACAGAATCACTGACATGCCTGTGGTACAGAGATGTCAGAAACGTACCTGGGCGTTATAAAACCAAGGCACTTTAAAAACCATTATTTTAAGCCGGGCAGAGAGGCTTATGCCTGTAATCCCAGTACTTTTGGAGGCCAAGGCAGGCAGATCATTTGAGGTCAGGAGTTCGAGACCAGCCTGGCCAATGTGGTGAACCCCTATCTCTACTAAAAATACAAAGATTAGCTGGGCATGGCGGCTCAAGCCTATAGTCCCAGATACTTTGGAGGCTGAGACTGGAGAATTGCTTGAACCTGGGAGATTGAGGTTACAGCGAGCCCAGATGGTGCCATTGCACTCCAGTCTGAATGACAAGAGTGCAATTCTGTCTCAAAAACAACCAGCCAGACAAATACATTATTTTATATGATCCTCACAACCATCCAGGGTGAGGCAGACAGCTGTTGTTTCTGATAGACCCTTGAGACCCCAGTGGGAAGTAGGCTCACAGAGTTTATGATTGGCCCAGGGTCGTCCCACCAGGACCCTAGAGCTGCTGGCTCCCAATCCGAGGGTTCCATGGCCTCACACTGACTGTGCACTCATAAGCTGATATGCTTGTGTGGCTGGTTCATGCCTATACTTCTTTCTTTCTGTTTTTTGGAGACAGCTTCGCTCTTGTTGCCCAGGCTGGAATGCAATGGCTCGATCTCGACTCAGTGCAACCTCCACCTCCTGGGTTCAAGCAATTCTCCTGCCTCAGCCTCCTGAGTAGCTGGGATTACAGGCATGCGCCACCACACCTGGCTAATTTTGTATTTTTAGTAGAGACGGGGTTCACCACGTTGGTCAGGCTGTTTGCGAACTCCTGACTTCAGGTGATCCACTCACCTCGGCCTTCTAAAGTCCTGGGATTATAGGTGTGAGCCACAGTGCCTGGTCTCTTTTCCACTTTTCATGGGCTCACTAGGTGACTGTGATGAATATGGAGAATTAAGACCCACTGATTTAGAGAAAGTTTTGAAACTGAAGTGGAAACAGAAGGGTAACTAGTGAGTTTGCTGATTGATCTTTCTTTATACATCAGTTATGATTAGGTTCAGCTGTGAGGAACAAAGTCCTGAATAACAGGTTTACACAAGATAGAAGTTTATTCTTTTGGGGCCTGGTGGCTCATGCCTGTAATCCTAGCACTTTGGGAGGCTGAGGCAGGAGGATCACTTGAGGTCGGGAGTTCCAGACCAGCTTGACCAATATGGTGAAACTCCATCTCTACTAAAAATACAATTAGCTGGGCCTGGTGGCATGTGCCTGTAATCCCAGCTACTCAGGAGGCTGAGGCAAGAGAATCACTTGAACCTGGGAGGCAAAGGTTGCAGTGAGCCGAGATTACGCCACTGCACTCCAGCCTGAGTGACAGAGGGAGACCCTGTCTCAAAAAAAAGAATTTATTCTGTCCCATCTATATGAAGTCTGGAAGTAGACAGTTTCAGGGCTAGTATAGCATCTTCATGATATCTCAGACTTCTTTCATCTTGTCACTTCTATTCCCAAGCTCACCTCATTCCCAGGGTCTAACATGGGTGCTAGTGCTCCAGCCATCACATGTGTGTTCCAGGCAGCAGGACAGGGGAAAGAAGGATGAAGGGCATGCCTTGTTTTTTTTTTGTTTTATGTTTTTTTTTTTAGATGGAGTTTCACTCTTGTTGCCCATGCTGGAGTGCAATGGTGTGATCTTGGCTTATTGCAACCTCCGCCTGCCGGGTTCAAGCAATTCTCCTGCATCAGCCTCTCAAGTAGCTGGGATTACAGGCACCTACCACCATGCCTGGCTAATTTTGTATTTTTTTTTTAGTAGAGATGGGGTTTTGCCTTGTTGGTCAGGCTGGTCTTGAATGCCTGACCTCAGGTGATCCACCCACCTTGGCCTCCCAAAGTGCTAGGATTATAGGCGTGAGCCACCGCGCCTGGCCTTTTTTTTTGTTGTTGTTTTTTTAAAGGAGGCTTCCTGGAAGTATTATGTAACATTTATGTTTACATTTCTTGGGCCAAAAAAAAAAAATGCAAAAAGCACTAACCATAAAACAAACAAAAAATTAGTAGACTATTAAAATGGAAAACCCTACTTCATGAGAAGAGTAGATAGTCAAGTCAAAGACTACAAGAAAATATTCAGAAAACATCTATCTGACAAAGTGTTCTTCACAAATACATGTAAAGAATTTTTGCCAATTAATATGAAAAAGCCAAATCCAGTTTTTAAAAACAAGCAGAAAAGGAAATGGGGACTTTTTGGTCCAGTTCCACACATAAGGAGCTTAGAAGCCACCACGCCATCCTAACAAGTACACAGTTGAACAGACCGAAGAATCAAATCGTTCTTCTTTAATCCTTAAGAGAGGTGAGGACATGGGGTAGACCATCACCCCAGCCCCCGAAGGGCTGACAGGCAGACACAGGGAGGCGCAACTGAGTGGACCGGAGACTGTGGGCAGAAACCACCACGGGAACCAGTGCCGGGGAGGAAACCTGAACTGCCATGGACAGGTTGCTGGAGGCGAATGGGGATGAGTCTGAGAGTTAAAAGCTTCAGGGGACCCATTCATAGGGTGAGGGGCAGAATATTGTGAGATTTACTTCCGGAACCTTGAGTACTTCCTCCCGTCTCAGCCTCCCTTGTAGCTGGGACTATAGGAGCACGCTACCACACTGGACTAATTAAAAAAAAAATTACTGTAGAAATACAGTCTCACTATGTTGCCCAGGCTGTTCTTGAACTCCTGTGCTCAAGTGATCCTCCTGCCTTGACCTCCCAAAGTGCTGAGATTACAGGCATGAGACACCACACCTGGCCCTAATTTTTTAATTGATACTCTATATTTGTAAATATTTAAGGGGTATATGTGATATTTTGTTACATGCATAGAATGTGCAATGATCAAGTCACTGTATTTGGGGTGTCCATCACCTGGAGTATTTATCATTTCTATATGTTGGGAACATTTCAAGTCCTCTCTTCCAGCTATTTTGAAATACACTGTTGTTAACTATAGGCACTCTACTCTGCTGTTGAACAGTGAAACTTATTCCTTCTATCTAACTGTATGTTTGCATGCATTAATCAACCTTTCTTCATCCCCCTCACCCCTCACACACCGTCACCTGCTGGGGTATTATTAGAGCTTCACTGACTTGGAGGAAGGAAGGGAAGTAGCAATTTCAGCCCACTGTAGCTATTCTGCTCCACCTAATAAGGAAGAAAAGAACCTATGAAGTTCATGGTACAGGATAGGCTCACAAAAAGACAGTCCTAATCACAGTGGGACATGTCCTCTCCCCTCAACATGACCACATCATGAAAGGCTGAGCAGTTCCTTTTACTCAGCACGCCATGTACAACTATCAGCAGAAATATACAAGGCATACCAAAAGGCAAAAAATACAATTTGAAGAGACAGAGCATTAGAATGAGATGTGGCAGGAATGTTGGAATTTAAAACAACTTTAAGACCAGAAATTTAAAACAACTATGATTAATGTGCTAAGGACTAATGGATAAAGCAGACAGCATGCAAGAACAGAGGAGTAACATAAGCAGAGAGATGAAAATCCTAAGAAAGAACCCAAAAGAAATATAGATTAAAAAACAAACCACCACAGTAACAGGAATGAAGAATGCCTTGATAAGCTCATTAGTAGACTGGACACAGCTGAGGAAAGAATCTCTCAGCTTAAGGATACGTCGACAGAAACTTTCAGAGCTGCAAAGCGAGGAGAACAAAGATTAGGAAAAAAAAAAACCCACACGCCCCAAACCAAACCAGAACAGAATATCCAAGGACCACCGGGCCAACTATAGAAAGGTGTAACATGTGTGCAATGAGAATACCAGAAAGAGAAGAAAGGAGAAATAGCTGAAACAGTAATGAGAGAATTTCCTCAGATTAATGTCAGACATCAAACCACATGATCCAGGAAGTTGAGAGAACACCAGCCAGGATAAATGTCCCCCAAACCTCCACACCTAGGCACGTCATTTAGAAACTACAGAAAATCAAAGAGAAAAATTCCTGAAAGATGCTAGAGGAAAAAAATGCCATACCTACAAGGAACAAAGATAATAATTACATCTGACTTTTCTTCAAAAACAATGCAAGCGAGAAGAGAGTGGAGTGAAATATTTAAAATGAGGGAAGAAAAAAAGCACCAGCCTAGCATTCTGCATCCTGTGAAACAGTCCTTCGAAAGCGAAGGAAAAATGAAAACTTTCTCAGACAAACAAAAAGTGTAGGACTGTGTTGCTGGTAGAATCGCCTTGCAGAAACGTTAAAAGAAGTCTTCAGGCTGGGTGTAGTGGCTCATGTCTGTAATCCCAGCACTTTGGGAGGCCGAGGCAGGCAGATCACCTGAGGTCAGGAGTTCGAGACCAGCCTGGCCAACATGGCAAAACCCAGCCTGGGTGACAGAGCGAGATTCTGTCTAAAAAAAACAAAACAAAAAAAACCTTTTATTTTTCTTATTTTTAATTGATCTCACAGATAACAGATGCATACTGTAAGATTACATCCATAAGTAAAATGAATGACAGCAATGGCACGAAGCCTGAGAGAGAAGAATTAGTACTGTTTTGTTACAAGGTACCCACACTGCCTGTGAGGTGGTACAGTGTTATTTGAAGGTAGACTTGGATTAGTTGTAAATGTATATTGCAAACTCTAGGGCAATCACTAAAAAGTTTAAAAAGGAGATAATGATACGCCAACAAACTAGAGAAAACATATACAATCTCTTTTTTGTTTGTTGTTTTTGAGACTGAGTCTTGCTCTGTCACCCAGGCTGGAGTGCAGTGGCATGATCTCGGCTCTCTGTAGCCTCTGCCTCCAGGATTCAAGCAATTCCCCTGCCTCAGCCTCCTGAGTAGCTAGGGTTACAGGGACCCATCAACATGCCCAGCTAACTTTTATAGAGACAGGGTTTCACCATGCTGACCAGGCTGGTCTTGAACTCCTGACCTCATTTGATCTGCCTGCCTCGGCCTCCCAAAGTGCTGGGATTACAGGCGTGAGCCACTGCACCCAGCCTACAATCTCAATTACAACCTCAAAGGCAAACAAGGAGTCGAAAATAGGAAAAAAGAACAAGGGTAATTAATAGAAAGTAGTAAAAAATATGGCAAATATTAATCCAGCTACATCACTAGTCACTTTGAACGTCAGTAGTTTAAATACAGCAATTAAAAGATAGAGATTGTCAGAGTGGACCAAGGAACAAGATTCAGCTATATGTTGTTTACAAGAAACTCACTTAAAATATAAAGACACGTATAGATTAAAAATAAATGGATGAAGAGAAATACATCATGCTAACACTGATCAAAAGAGATCAGTAGTAACTCTATTAATTTCAGACAGAGCAGACTTCAAAGCAAGGAAGGTTATCAAGGATGAAGAAGGGTAATCCACAAAGACAAAGGGGGATTTGTCCTTTGGTCATTATGTCATGTCCTCTTTTATCTATTGAGGTTCTCCAGTCCTTAACATGTATACAACTGACAATGGAGCAAAAACATGAGGCAGAAACTAATAAAACAGAAAGGAAAATTGATAAATTCATGAACGTAGTTGAACACTGTAACCACTTTTTATCAGAAATGGCCAGATCCAGCAGGCGGAAAATCAGTAAAGGTATAGTTGAACTCAAAACACCATCAATTACTAGATATAATTAACATCTATAGACTACTTCCTTCAGCAACAGCGAAATCCTCTCAAGCTCACGTAGAACATTCGCCAAGGCAGCCCACATTTTAGGCCATAAAGCATTGCTTAACAACTTTAAAAGAATAGAAATCATGCGGTGTTTGGCTTCAGACCACAATGGAATGAAACTACAAATCTGTAACAGAAAGATAACTGGAAAATGCCAAAATACATATAACTTAAACAACATGCTTCCTTAGAAAAAAGCAACAAACACGTGGATTAAAGGAGAGATACCAACATACATTTTGAAATATTTTGAACCAAATGAAAATGAAAATACAACTTGTCTTAGTCCATTTTATGCTGCTATTATGGAATACGACAGACTGGGTAATTTATAATGAACAGAAATTTATTTGGCTCACAATTCTAGAGGCCAAGAAGTCCGTGAGTGTAGTGACGGCATCTGGCAAAGGCTCTGTGCTGTGTCATCCCATAGCAGAAGGTAGAAGGGCAAGAGACGGTGAAAGCAAGAGCAGAGAGAAAGGGGGGGACCAAAACTCACTTTTATAACAAACCTGCTTTTGAGATAACTACTAGCCCATTCCCGTGATCACGACATTAACCCATTAGTGACAGCAGAGCCCTCAGGGGCCAGTCATCTCTTATTGGGCCCCCGCTCCCAATACTGTCACATTGGGGATTGTTTTCAACATACAAACTTTAAGGGGTACCTTCAAACCATAGCACAGTTTATCCAAGATCATGGGGTGCAGCAAAAGAGTGCGTAGAGGGAATTTATAATACTGAAAGCATACATCAGAAAAGAAGAAAAATCTATAACTGATAATCTAAATTTCCACAGTAGAAAACTAGAGAAAGGTCCAGGTGAGGTGGCTCACACCTGTAATCCCAGCACTTTGGGAAGCCAAGGTGGGCAGATCACCTGAGGTCGGGAGTTCAAGACCAGCCTGACCAACATGGAGAAACCCTGTCTCTACTAAAAATATAAAATTAGCCAGGCATGGTGGCGAATGCCTGTAATCCCAGCTACTCGGGCGGCTGAGGTGGGAGAATCTCTTGAACTCGGGAGGTGGAGGTTGTGGTGAACTGAGATTGTGCCATTGTACTCCAGCCTGGGCAACAAGAGCAAAACTTTGTCTCAAAGGAAAAAAAAAAAGAAAAGAAAACTAGAGAAAGAAGAGCAAATGTATTCCAAAGTAATCAGAAGAAAAGAAATAAAAGAATTAGAGCAGAAAGCAATGAAATTGAACACAGGAAAGCAGTAGAGGAAATCTACAAAAGCAAAAGCAGTTCTTTGAAAACATTAATAATATTAATAAGTCTCTAGCAAGACTAAGAAAAAAGAGAGAATGTAAATTACTAACACCAGAAATGAAAGATACTATGGAGATTATAAGGTTAATAAAGGAATACTATGAAGAACTCTATGACCACAAATTTGCTAACACAGATGACATGAACCAATTTCTTGAAAGACACAATCTCCCAAAACTCACCAAAGGAAAAACTAGACCATTTGAACAGGCCTGTAGCTATTCAAGTAATTGAATCAATAATTAATAAAGTTCCAAAAAATAAAGCACTAGGCCCAGATAAGTGCAACTTCTACCAAACGTTTTTTTTTTTTTTTTTTTGAGACAGTCTTGCTCTGTCACCCAGGCTGGAGTACAGTGGTACAATCTTGGCTCACTGCAACCTCTGCCTCCTGGGTTCAAATGATTCTTGTGCCTCAACCTTCTGAATAGCTGGGACTATAGGCGTGTGCCACCATGCCTGACTAATATTTGTATTTTCAGTAGAGATGGGTTCTGCCATGTTGGCCAGGTTGGTCTCGAACTCTTAGCCTCAAGTGATCTGCCCACCTCAGCCGCCCAAAGTGCTGGGATGGCAGGTGTGAGCCACCTCCCCCAATGTCTACCAAACATTTAAGGAAGAAATTATACAAATTGTCTACAATGTCTTTCAGAGAATATAAGCAGAGAGAATGCTTCCTAACTCATTCTATGAGGACAGCATGACCACAATATCAAAAACAGACAAAGATAATACAAGGAAAGGAAACTAAAGACTCATATCCCTCATTAACAAAGAGGCAAAACCCCTCAACAAAATATGAGTAAATTAAATCCAACAATGTATACAAAGAATTGTGCACCAAGACCAACTAAGGTTTATTCTTGGTATACAAGGCTGGTTCGACATCTGAAAACTAATTAATGTAATCCATCATATCAACAGGCTAAGAAAAAAGTTATGATCATATCAATAGATACGTCTGACAAAAAACATTTGACAAAATGCTGTTTATAGTAGCTTTACCCATAATTGCTGAAACTTGGAAGCAACCAAGATGTTTTTCAGTAGGTGATTGGATGAATACATCGTGGTACATGCATAATAATGAAATATTATTTAGCACTAAAAAGATTTTAGTTATCAAGCTACAAAAGTACATAGAGGATCCCTTTTTTGTGAGACAGTCTGGCTCTGTTGTCCAGGCTGGAGTGCAGTGGCGCTATCTGGGCTCACTGCAACCTCTGCCTTCCAGGTTCAAGTGATTCTCCTGCCTCAGCCTCCTGAGTTGCTGGGATTAAAGGCGTGCACCACCACGCCTGGCTAGTTTTTGTGTTATTAGTAGAGACTAGATTTCACCATGTTGGCTGGGCTGGTCGGGAACTCCTGACCTCTGGTGATCTGCCTCCCTTGGCTTCCCAAAGTGCTGGGATTACAGGCGTGAGCCACCATGCCTGGCCGAGGATCCTTAAATGCATGTTACTGAGTGAAAGAAGCCAATTTGAAAAGGCTGCCCAGCATATGATTCCAACACCCTGGCTGGAGAAGGCAAAGCCATGGAGACAGTGAAAAGGGCAGTGGTTGTCAGGCGTTAGCGGGGAGGGTAGGATGGGTAGGTAGAGCAGAGAGGATTTTTAGGGCAGTGAAAATACTGTGTTTTTCCTTAATGGTGGATCCATGTCGCTGTGCACTTGTGCAACCCACAGAATGTACACCACCAAGAGTGAGCCCTCAGGTAAATCGTGAACTTTGGAGAATAATGATGTCACTGTAGGGCCATCAACTGTAACAAATGTGCCGCTCTGTTTGGGGATGTGGATAGTGGCCAGCGTGGTGGCAGGGGTTCTATGAGCAATCACTATACCTTCCTCTTAATTTTGCTGTGATATCCAAAGACGTCCAAACAGCCTACAGCATATGAAAAAGTGTCCAACATCATTACTTGAGTAATAAAAATTAAAAACTAGAATGAAATTCCGCTATGCAATTAGAATGACTAAAATTGAAAAGATTGGCGTCAACAAAGGTTGGCAAGGATGTGGAGCAGTGGAAACTTTCATCCACTGCCTACATGGGCAAATCGGTTCCAACGCTTTGGCAAACTGCAAAATTGGTATAAAGTTAAAATCCACTTTTATATAGTCCAGAAATGACGTTCTTTGGTATTTACACCAGAGGAAAAAAAAGATAGGTCTACAGAAAGAATTTAACATCAACTTTATTTATAAATAGGTAAAAACTGAAAACAACCCTATGTCCAATACAGGAGAATAGATAAAGAAATTATGGTACATTTATATGACACAGATGAAAGAAACAGCAAAAGTCCCTTGCCGCTAGCCAGGCCCTTGGCCAGGCCCAGCTAATAGCACCAACTGTCCTGATTCCTGAAAGGCTTATGGGCTTGGCCTAGGATCTTACAGCAGCATCTTGGCAGGCAGAGCTGAGCTGAGAGGGAGAAGGTGCAGCCTCTAGCAGCCAATGGCAACTCTTTTAGGGAAAGTGGATTTACCCAGCTAGCGTCTGTGAGGAGTCACATGTAACACACATGGTACACACATGAACAGCATGCAACATATATAGCATGTAATATACACCGCATATAACACAGCATGCGTACGTGTATAGCATGTAACACACATGCCAAGGTATGTATTACACAATATACACAGCATATATAACACAAGCTGGACGACATGAAACACAGAGCACGAAACAGGCATAGCAAATAACATGTACACCACATAGCTCATACATATAGAATGCATAACAGACACAGGCATGTTTAACATATAACACACAAGCATATAATAGGTATAGCAAGTAAAACACACTGTGTACTAGGCATAACATGTAACATATATAGCATGCACACATACAGCAGACAGCATGTATATAGCATGTAACAGATATAGCATGTATACATGATGGCACATACCATGCATGGCATGAGGTCTTGGCCTGTGGTTTGCCTCTTCCCTGGTTGGATTGGCCTGAGGGTGGGAATAGCTCTTCCCAGCAGGCATAACTAGGCTTGTGTTGCACCACCCCTTACCTTCTATCCTTTATTTCCTTTTTGGGGCATGGCTTGAATAAGTTGGGATAAAGAAGGGGCCTTTTGTAATATGGCTGTGAGTGGAGAAGAGCCCAGGAGGCTCTTTTCTGTACTGGCCTCCGGAGTCACAAGAAGGGGTCACTTGGCTGCACCAGGCCTCTGGCTGCCTTGTGGCCGGGCCCCCAGGCTGAGGGTGTGAAGGAGGCTGGCTTCCTTCTCCTCAGTCCAGCCATGCTTCTGTCAAGGGAGAAGCAACTTGGCAAGAGGGCTTCTGGTGACTGCCCTGAAATCAGGGTATCTTCGTTTGTGTTCCCCTAGGAGCAGACTCAGCAAGGCTTCAGTTGCAGCTGGTTTATTCAGGAGGTCATCTCAAGAGCCTCCAGTATGCAAATGGGGATGTGAGGGAGGACAAAGTGGGGTCAATCCCTCTGGGGACCCAGGAGATTTATCCTTATCTGTCGTGGAGCCACCAGTTGTCAAGGAGTGATCTACTCCCAGCCGTTATTTTACAGTAGAAGCTTTTGACAAAAAGAGTCAAACTGCGCCAGGCATGTTGGCTCATATCTGTAATCCCAGCACTTTGTGAGGCCAAGACAGGTGGATCACCTGAGGTCACGAGTTCGAGACCAGCCTGGCCAACATGGTGAAACCCTGTCTCTACTAAAAATACAAAAATTAGCTGGGTGCGCTGGTGGGCATCTGTAATCCCAGCTACTCGGGAGGCTGAGGCAGGAGAATCGCTTGAACCAGGAGGCGAAGGTTGTGGTGAGCCATGATCATGCCATTGCACTCCAGCCAAGTGACAAGATCGAGAAAAAAAAAAAAAAAAAGTCAAACTCTGTGAAATATTCAAAGAGATTTATGCAGAGCCAAATATGAGTGATCATGGTCCATGACACACCCCTCAAGAGGTCCTGAGGACATGTGCCCAAGGTGGTGGGAGGGCAGCTTGGTTTTATACATTTTAGGGGGACATGAGATATCAAGCAAATACATTTAAGAATACATTGGTTTGGTCCAGAAAGGTGGGACAACTCCAAGTGAGGGGGCTTCCAGGCTATAGGAAATTTTTTTCTTTTTGAGACACAGTCTCACTCTGTCACCTAGGCTGAAGTGCTATGGCCCGATCCTGGCTCACTACAACCTCTGCCTCCCAGGTTCAAGTGATTCTCCTGCCTCAGCCACCCTAGCTGGTATTATAGGCGCCTGCCACCATGCCCGGCTAATTTTTGTATTTTTAGGTAGACATGTGGCTTCACCATGTTGGACAGGCTGCTCTCGAACTCCTGGCCTCAAGTGATCCACCCACCTTGGCTTCCCAAAGTGCTGGGATTACAGGCGTGAGCCACCATGCTTGGCCAGCTATAGATAACTTTAAACATTTTCTGGATTATGATTGGTTGAGTTTGTCTAAAGACCTGGGATCAACAGAAAGGAACGTCTGGGCTGCTGTAAGAGGTGGTGGAGACCAAAGTTTTACTATGCAGATGAAGTTTTTTTTTTTTTTTTTTTGGAGACAAGGGCTCTGTCACTCAGGCTGGAGTGCAGCAATGTGATCTTGGCTTGTTGCAACCTCCGCCTCCCGAGTTCAAGTGATTCTCCTGCCTCAGCCACCTAAGTAGCTGGGATTACAGGCGTGTGCCACTATGCCCAGCTAATTTTTGTATTTTTAGTAGAGACGGGGGTTTCACTATGTTGGCCAGGCTGGTCTTGAACTCCTGACCTCAGTTGATCCACCCACTTTGGCCTCCCAAAGTGCTGGGATTACAGGCGTAAGCCACCACGCCCGGCCTGTAAAATGTTGCTTATCAGACTTAAAGTCTGTGTTGATGTTAATGGCTGAGATGTATAATGAGGCGTGTCCGACTCCCACTTCTCTTAATGACCTGAACCAGTCTCTCAGGTTAAATTTTAAAAGCCCTGGCTGAGGAGGAAGTTCAGACAAATGGTTGGGGGGTGGGAGGGCGCTTAGAATTTTATTTTTGGTTTACAAAACACACGCTCAAGGAGAATAAGTGTTTTACCCACAAAGCTGGGAAGTGGAGGAGATGGAGGTAGAATTTCTACAGTTCCTACGCTGGTAGGTTTAGGGCTGGAGTGATTGAGGGTGAGTGTGGAGGACAGCAGGTAAGGGCTGGGCTCAGGCATTGGAAGCATCCATGGGCAGGGGGGCGTTTCCTTCCTGACCCATGAGAATGTGGGCAGTGGGGCCTGGGGCATCAGCTGTGGTGTCCCTGCTTCTGCTCAGTGCCACCTCCTGGCACTGGCTCCTAGCTAACCTGACCCCATATGAAAAGGCCCTGCAGTGTGTCAGCCCTAAGAGAGGGCAGGCCCCCATGCAGGAGAAGCCAGTGCTTACAAGCTCATGGTGGCTTTCCAAGGAGTAGGTCCCCTAAATGAGCTGAAAACAAAAACAAAAACAAAAAGATTATGGCAGGAGGAAGATGGTGGCAGTCTGGCCTCTTGTTTGACCTCAAACAGATGCCACAGTTCTTCCTGCTGCGGCAAATCAGACATGGTCAGCATGTCAGGGGGTCCTGGCCAGATGGTGGGATGCTGCAGCAGGCGGGGTCTATTAGCTGAAGGTGGGAGCAGCAAAGACCTGGCAAGGTTGTTGTTCATGGCCTCGTATCCACTTTCTCAATGACTGTGAGAAAGGACCTTCTGAGTGGAGCCTCCCTGAATTGACTAAAGGAAATGTGGATGCCTGTCCTGGGTTAAGAACAGCCATGTCTCGGGCCGGGTGCACTGGCTCATGCCTGTAATCCCAGCACTTTGGGAGGCTGAGGAGGGCGGATCACCTGAGGCCAAGAGTTTGAGACTAGTCTGGTCAACATGGCAAAAGCTCGTCTCTACTAAAAATACAAAAAAATTAGCCGGGCGTGGTAGTGGGTGCCTGTAATCCCAGTTACTTGGGAGGCTGAGGTGGGAGAAAACTTGAACCTGGGAGGCAGAGGCTGCAGTGAGCCAAGATCACACCACTGCACTCCAGCCTGGGCGACAAGAGCGAGACTCCATCTCAAAAACAAAACAAAACAAAAACCAAACAAACCAGCCACATCTCAAAGGTGGGTTGATGAAAATAAAAATCTTCTGCTAGATAGGGTGCTTACGTCTCTGGTAATATGGGAATACGGAGTAGACATACTTTTCCCTCCTCCTGCTAAGTAAAACTAAAAACCCTATACATTGTTTATATACTCTGAAAGGTGGAGAGAAGACAGACCAGCTAGGGACCTTGAGACCCAAGGAATGATGTGTTAGTCCGCTCTCATGCTGCTAATAAAGACATACCCAAGACTGGGTAATTTACAAAGGAAAGAGTTTTAATTGACTCGCAGTTCTGCAGGGCTGGGGAGTCCTCAGGAAACTTACAATCATGGCAGAAGGGGTAGCAAACACAGCCTTCTTCACATGATGGCAGGAAGGAGAAGTGCCGAGAGAGAGTGGAAATGACCCTTATATTAATAAAACCATCAGATCTCATGAGAACTCACTATCACAAGAAACAGCATGAGGTAACTGCCCCCATGATTAAGTTACCTCCCAGTGGGTCCCTCCCATGACACATAGGGATTATGGGAACTATAATTCAAGGTGAGATTTGACGGGCACACAGGTCCAGACCATATCAGATGAAATAGTGGTGAGTCCCTGGGTTTTCTTTTTTGCCTCATGTGTCCCAGACTCAGAGGAGAAGCAGCTGGCAACCCAGAAATGCTCATGGGCATAGAAAAAACCAAAAGCCCCACGAAAGTCTGCTATCTTAGTCCAAAGTCCAGGAAAGGTATAGCCTACCAGAACAGAAAACAAGTAGGCAATAACCATTCTACCCCAGCTGAACACCACAGAAGAATCTGTGCCCCACCTGGCCCACCAGCAAAGGCCACGGTAAGATCCGAAACTACAACAAAGCACCCCAGCCTCTGCTGGGATGGTGTCAGAGAAGGCCAACCCAGTGGCTGGTTATGAGCCCCTCCCAGGTTTCAGTAACACTGAGCCCCTCACCTCAGGTGTCAGGAGAGCCAACCCCGCCAGAGCTGTGCCAGTGACAGTAAGCTGAAACAGAAGGATTCAATAAAATCCAGAGTCTCATGCAGGAAAGATGTCCAGGTTTCAAATCACTCATCATATCAAGACCCGGGAAAATCTCAAGCTGAATGAAAAAAGACAATCAGTAGATGCCAACACTAAGATGACAGAGATGTTAGAATCATTTGGGAAGTTTGACAATAATTCTTAAAACAACCATGATAAAAATGCTTCAGTGAATAATTATGAGCACTCTTGGAACACAGGATAAAACAGAATGTCTCAGCGAAGAAACAGAAGTTATAAAGAAGAGCCAGGCTGGGCGCAGTGGCTCCTGTTTGTAATCCCAGTGCTTTGGGAGGCTGAGGCAGGTGGATCACTTGAGGCCAGGAGTTTGAGACCAGTCTGGGCAATACAGCAAGACCCTGTCTCTACTAAAAATACAAAAATTAGCCAGGTGTGGTGGCACACGCCTGAAGCCGGGAGGGAGGGGTCGTGTGAGCCAAGATCATACCACTGCACTCCAGCTTAGGCAACAGAGTAAGACTCTGTCTCAGCAACAACAGCAACAAAAAAAGAAACAATCAAATGGGAATTTCAGAATTGAAAACACGATAACTGAAATAAAAATCGCAGTGGAGGGTCTCAATAGCAAATGGAGGGGATGGAGGAAACAACTAATGGCCTGATTAACTGGAAGACAAAACCAAAGGAATTACCCAATCTGAAAATAGAGATAAAAAGCAGATTAAAAAAAACATGAGCAGAACCTTGTGGGCCTGTAACAAGATCTTACAATAATGCCATCCAAGTCCTGGAAGGAGAGAAGAAGGAGGGTGGAGCTGGCAAAGTATGCAAAGACATAATGGCTAAACACTTCTCAAATTTGGCGAGAGACATAAACTTATGTATTCAAGAAGCTGAGTGAATGCTCAACAGGATAAGCACAGAGAAATCCACTCCAAGATGCATCATAATTAAACTCTGAAAATGAAAGATAAAGAAAAAAACTTAATACGTAGCCAGAGAAAAACAACACATTATCCCTAGAGGAAGAAAAAATCGAAATGACAGTGTATTTCTCATCAGAAACAATGGAAGCCAGGAGAAAGTGACACGATTTTTTTCAAGTGCTGAAAGAAAGGAATTGTCATCCCAAAATCTCATTACTACCCCCAACAAAATATTTCAGGAATAAACCAAGATATTCTCAGATGACGGAAAACCAAGCGAGGTTGTCATGAGCACACCTACGCTAAAAGAGTGGTTAAAGCAAAGTCTCTAAACAGAAAGGAAACAATAAAAGAAGGAATCCTGAAACACCAGGAGGGAATAAAGAACACGGTAAGCAAAACTATGGGGGACTACAAGAGGCTTTTCCCTTCTTGAGTTTTCCAAAATGTATCTGATGGTTGAAGCAAACATTGTAACATTGATGTGATTCTAAGTGCATGTAGAAGCGGTATTTATTAAGACAATTATAAATGGGGAAGAAAAAGGGGATATAAAAAAGGGAGGTAAGGTTTCTATACTTTATGCAAACTGGTAAAATGATGACACTCGTAGACTGTGTGTATACTTACGTAGCATTAGAGCAACCACTAAAAAAGCTGTATCTACGGTTACACTCAAAAACACTACAGATAAATGAATACAGAATTTTAAAGAAATGTTCAGCCAAACCACACCAAGGCAAGAAAAAAAAAAATAGAAAAATGAAAAAAGAGAGAACAAAGAGAAAACAAAATATAAAATGTCCAACTTAAGCCCTACCTAACATATCAATAATTATATTAAGTGTAAACAGTATAAATATACCAATTAAAATACAAAGACAAGAAAAGTGGATTTAAAAAAATGCCCCAATTCTATGTTGCTTACAGGAAACTAACTTCAAATAAAACAATATAGGCTGGCCCAGTGTGGTAGCTTACGCCTATGATCACCGCACTTTGGGAGGCTGAGGCAGGAGGATTGCTTGAGGCCAGGAGTTTGAGACTGGCCTGGGCAACATGGTGAAACCCAATCTCTACAAAAAATACAGAAATTAGCCAGATGTAGCAGCATGTACAGGTCTGTAGCAGTGTGTGCCTGTGGTCCCATGTACTTGGGAGGCTGAGGTGGGAGGATCACTTGAGCCCTGGAGGTAGAGGCTGCAGTGAGCTATGATTGTGCCATTGCACTCCAGCCTGGGCGAGAAAATGAGATCATGTCTCAAAAAGCAAAAAAACAAAACAAAAAAAAAACCAAAGAAAAAACCCAAAACAACTAAAC
This sequence comes from Alouatta palliata, assembly GCA_004027835.1. NCBI lineage: Eukaryota > Metazoa > Chordata > Mammalia > Primates > Atelidae > Alouatta > Alouatta palliata. Next base: position 2,500 of record PVKV010000090.1, on the reverse strand, counting down.
TAAATCAACCAAACAAACAAAAAACCCGAAACAACAACACAAAACAACACAGGGAAGTTGAAAGTAAAAGGATGAAAAGTGATATATCATGCAGACATTAATCAAAAGAAAGCAGGAGTGACAATGTTAATATCAGAAGGCAGACTTCAGAGCAAAGACAATTACCAGAGATAGTGTGGGAAAATATATAATGCTAAACTGGTCAAAATCCACCAGGAAGACATTGTAATTTTAAATGTGTATGCACCAGACAAAACAGTTATAAAATATGTGAAAGAAAACAGAGAAAACAGATAAATCCACAATTAGAGTCTACAATGTACCTCTCTCAAAAATTGATACAACAGCTAGACAGAAATTGGCAAGGATATAGAAGAATTCAACAACAAACAGACTTAACTGGCATTTATAAAACACTCCACTCGGTTGGGCGCGGTGACTCACGCCTGTAATCCCAGCACTTTGGGAGGCCGAGGCGGGTGGATCACGAGGTCAAGAGATCGAGACCGTCCTGGCCAACATGGTGAAACCCCGTCTTTACTAAAAATACAAAAATTAGCTGGGCGTGGTGGCAGGTGCCTGTAGTCCTACCTACTTGGGAGGCTGAGGCAGGAGAATAGCTTGAACCCGGGACACGGAGATGGCAGTGAGCTGAGATCGTGCCACTGCACTCCAGCCAGGTGACACAGCAAGACTCCGTCACAAAACAAACAAACCCTCCACCCAAACACAGCAGTGTATACCTTCTTTTAAAGGGCCCATGGAACATAGGCCAAGACAGACCGTATACTGGGTGATAAATCTCAACAAATTTAAAAGAATTGAAATCATACAGCATGTGTTCCCTGACCACAGTGGACTCAAACTATAAAGCAATGAAAAAGATAACAGAAAGATCTCCCAACATTTGGGAACTAAGTAGTGTCATTCTAAGTAATCCATGAGTTAAAGAGGAAGTCTTAAAATGAAATTTAAAATTTAAATTAAATTTAAAATTGAACTAAAAATAAAAATGTAAAATTAAAATTTATAGAAGGCAGCTTAAGCAGTGTTGAGAGGCAAATGTACAGCAAGAAATGTTTCCATTAGAGAAGAGGAAACTATTCAAATGAAGAATCTAAACTCCCAGGCCAGGCACGGTGCCTCACATCTGTAATCCCAGCACTTTGGAAGGCCGAGGTTGGTGGATCACCTGAGGTCAGTAGTTCAAAACCAGCCTAGCCAAACCCTATCTCTACTAAAAACACAAAAAGAAAAAACAAAAACAAAAAAAACTTTAGCTGGGCATGGTGGCATGTGCCTGTAATCCCAGCTACTTGGGAGGCTGGAGAATGAGAATCACTAAAACCCAGGTGGTAGAGGTTGCAGTGAGTTGAGATTGCACCACAGCACTCTAGCCTGGGGGCAGACTGAGATTTCATCTGAAAAAAAAAATCTTAAATAAGAAATCCTGGGCAGTGATCTAATTGGTTCTGGTGATCACACCATGGCCAATCCCTTTGTCCGGGAGGCAGGGCCCTTTCCACCAAGGTGTCCCCCTCAGCTTCCTGGCTCTGTGGGCATCCCCTCACCCAGGCAGCACTGTGTGTGGTGAGGCTGCAGCATCTGGTCTTTTGGGGTCTTGTGAAAGGGGACAAACAGATGTGTGGGGGAAGGTGGGCCCGTCCCGGGGAACCAGAACTGGTGTCACCATTGCTCTATCATTAATCCAGCAACATGATGCACAACGGCTCAAAGCCCGCGTCCTTCCACTCCCCTGCCTTCGTGGCACCCAGCCACCCAGGAGATGCCAACCATCCTGGTCCCCTGTTCATGTCTTGGGAATGCTTCGACCTGGCTGTGGGTGCCAGGTCCCTTCCTGTTTCGGGAGCCAGCAGCCTGAGGTAGCCCCAGCTTCTGCACTGGCCTCACAGGCGGGCTTGTTCAAATTATGATTTTATTTTGAGACATATGATGACACAGGGAAGCCCAAAGAACAACATGTGTCCTTATTATGTATTTATTCTTTATTGCATTTATTTATATTGGTAATATATACCATTGTTATATAACATATAGGCATATTTATATAAGATTCTAATATTTATACATGTTGATTCATAGATTTATAAAGTTATACATTTTTATATTTAAATGTACCTATCACTCAGAGGTGATGATTGTTGTTCTTATTCATCTTATTTTCTAATGGAAATATGTCAACTGTTACAGGTAAAGCTGATGTTCCCTTATTCTTCCAGCCTGAGAAGTCCCCATTTTGCAATTTTGTGAGAATCCCTGTCACGAATTTAGTGTTAATCTTCTCTTCCATTTTGCTTTTGTTCTTATTTCCAGCTATTTATGTTTTGAATGGGTAATTCATGCATGTTTGATTTTTCTTCCTTTTTCTTTCTTTCCCCTTCCTTCCTTCCCTCCCTCCCTCCCTCCCTTCCTTCCTTCCTTCCTTCCTTTTCTTCCTTCCTTCCTTCCTTCCTTCCTTCCTTCCTTCCTTCCTTCCTTC